>JBCJKH010058386.1:0-27890 GCA_039877255.1 Loriculus beryllinus
ACAAGTCCAGAGGAGGCCACGAGGATGATCAGGGGACTGGAGCATCTCCCATACGAAGATAGGCTGAGAAAGTTGGGGCTGTTCAGCCTGGAGCCGAGAAGGCTGCGTGGAGACCTCATAGCAGCCTTCCAGCACACTATTACCGCTGCAGTTGCTCCTGTGTTAGCAGCACCATACTTATTCTTGCCAGTGTTATCACTTTCATAGATAAATAAACAGGTAAAAAGTGATTTTAACAAACAATAACTGTCCATTTTAGGCAATTTGTTTGTCGAATGCAAGCATTTGTAGGCATTTGTTCTGGAATGTCACTCCCACTTCCAAGTATTGCTTGCCTTGTCAGAATTAAAGAAATAGCTAATAAAAATAAGGACTCATCTTCAGAGGGCAGAATTACAATTGCTATGTTAAAGCTAAGCAATTAACAACAAAGGTGAAAGAACAGAGGGAAAAGGAAATGTCCCTTGTTAAATATTTATGGGTGTTTGATGAAAACTGCCTTATAAATGACAACATAATACAAGTGTTCCTTAGATAAGGTCAGCATTCAGCAGAGTTAAGTCTCTCATGCAGACTTATATTTCTTGGCACAGAAACTTTGATTATATAAATTTCATATAGGAAATGCAAATGCCATAATGTGGGACTTTGATCAATGACGCTATCCTGATTTATAATTGTTTTTTTTTTCACTGTGATGCCCACAAAGCACTAATTTAAAAGCTCATTTTAGTTGCAACCTACTTCTTCCTTTCAATAACAAGAAAGTCATCTGATTACAATTTTTCAGTCATCCTTGTGTCACGTATTAGATAATCTCCTTATAGTTTAAAACTAAAAATGCTAATGGATTGGGGAAATGGATTTCTGCTTTCTGTCTTTTTTTATGCTTGTCTTTTGGATCATTTATCTAAATAATAACCTTTAGTACCCACTTCTTCCTTCCAATGAACTAAAAGATATTAGTGATTAAAGTCGGTTAATACACATCCTCTCCCTAGTTTTGTCAATTGAGGTTACCACTTTCAGATGCTTTTTTTTGGGGGGGGGGGGAGTGAGGAAGCTACAGACATTCCTTTGCAGAGTTACTATGTGGTTACTTTCTAATTGTCTCAATCAAAATAGCCTAAGTTATTTTAAACTAACTGTACATTTCTTTTAATGTATCACCAGTTGTACTGACTGAAAGGTCATTGATCTTGGTGACTAAAAGAAAGGCACTGCAAGAAAAACTCACCAAACAGCTTTCAGTCAGCAAATCTGCTGGGGCAGCTCCAGAAAAGAAGCAGTAGTAAGACCCCTCATGGGAAGATGACGAGAGGGGTAACTTCTTCAGCACGTAAAGCTGGAGATACAGCAGGATATATTTGCATTGCCTTAGTCTCAGAATGATGGAAGGTAACTCATTTTGTAGAAAAACAGCATGGAGAAGATAAACGATCAGGCCAAGGTCAGGTACAAAGATTGTGGAAATTTTGGAAGGTAGTGTGAGGCAGATTTTTCTAGAGTATTTGTGCAACTCAGGTTTCATTGTGCCTAGTTTAAGCTGTACAAGGCCTGAGCTTTGAGAAATTGCTTACCACATAACCTCAGAGAGAGGGAGAGAAGATCCTGAGCAATAAGGATGTATCTTTAAAACGCTATGGAGATCACTTTCCTCACCTTCTGAAACAGATGGAACTGAAGAACAATTGAAGATGCAAGAACTTTGTACTGCCTTGAAACTCTGAAAACATTTTCTAGAGGAAAATTATCCTTCCATAGACAATCCCTCCCAACAGACCAAATCTCAATTCTGCTATCACTGTGACAGTATGACAAGGTGGACACAATAACTCAGGTAGATGTATGCCTTGCTAGAGATTCACATCAGAGTCTTCAAGTAATATCTGCACCATTCTGAGGCTCTCGCTGCTTAGAACAAATTAACTCTGTCACAAAGCTTTCAGTCTGAGGAGTCAAAAAAGGCTGTGGACGTAAAGCAACATTCTTATATGAATCAGGTTGTTTTCTCCATTGATAAGAATAAAGCGTGATCCCGTGAGCTCAATCTAAAAGTCTTTCTGGTGCTGCTCTGATATTTCCTGTGGTGATAAACAGCACAATATTCTCAATAGCTGCAACCTACAAGAAAGCCATAATCTACCTATGTGTATTATGTAGTCACTAAATCTCATTTTCATGGCATGTGGGAGGTGACCACGAGACAATAAGAGACAGACAGCTAAAGGAATTGTATTCTGCTGAGGGGGGTAGAAATCCATGAATAGGAAAGGAAATCTGTTAACAAAGATTATCTCAGCAGGAAGCAAAAATTTACTGAAGCAACAATTCCATATGAACTTTCATTTCCAGTGACTCATGTCAGTATGTTCAATTTCATTCTAAATGTGAAACCTGCCCCTGTAGCTTGTTTTCTTCTGAGGGATCACTGTCAAAACAAAGAACAATTACAAAATGTTCCCTCAATTCAGAATTCCTATTTGGTAAGTTATGCCAATATGACGCAGAGATCTAATGATGAGATTTGTAATATGAATATTTAATTTATCCCTGTTTTGGGTATTTAGAAAACACAGGAAAGCTGGAAAAGTAGTGGGCAAGAGTTTCTAATTATTCACATTTTAGGCTTTAAGAAGACTCTATTTACCAGGCTGTTGAAGCCAAATTGGCAAATGTAAAATAATAAACCACAATATTATAGGATAGTATACGAAATATTGAAATATTGGTTTAATTCTTAGAAAGTATTTTTACTTCACAAACAAGTGATAATAATTCTATCAGTATATCTTTTGCAAAAGTAACATGCCCATTTTCACCCAAATTTTTGATTATGGGGTTCAACAAAATATATTCTTTCCCCATTTTGCTTTGTGACATGATGTACTCAAGAAGGCAAACAGTGACATTTTCTCTCTTTGAAAATATGTGAAATTTCCCATTACTGGAAAGCTCTGTTGCCCTGAATGACAAATTGCCCAATGAGGCATAAGGAAGATGCAGATCTTGGAGTTTTAAAAGCATCTTATATTTTCTCAAATTACATTCAGCTGTACTTATCTAGCATTATGGCATGCTGCTGGATTACTGTTACCAATAAATCCATAAATAGGATGCAAAATGCATGTGAGCTGTCTGTGCATGAATAAAGAGCAGCCCAGCAATAAATCATAGCATAATATATAGTTTAAAATGTAGCAAAAGGAATGCCTTGACAAATCAATGCAACGTATTTTGTCACTGAGGGTGAAAGATTCATTACGCATCAGTCTTGAGAAAGCTGAATTTCTGAAGCACGGGTCATCTAGGACATATGATGTAATGAGAGAATATAAAAACATGCATAGGAAGACAAAAATAATCTTCTGAATAATAAAGCCATATTAAATTTTCAGGTAAAATACAAGTCCTACGCAGTACTTCACTGATCAAGAGTGGTCAGGAGTGCAGTGCCAAAGAACAAAGTAATGAACTCTGACTTCCTATGGATCTGGTCCCCACAGAAGATTCAAGACTCTTTTTCTGAAGCTGGGTTATGTGTGCAGGCTTTCATTTCTGTTTTCTGGCATCTGCTAAGGTCTAAGCTTATATTGTGGCACTTCGCTCAGCTGAGAAACTCTTTCCTCTACTCAGTCACCTATTTTGATGAAACTTGGGGAAATTCAGTGTTTTGGGGAGCTCCAAGCATCTGCCAGACATGACTGGAACCAGCATTAGATTTTGAAGTTGGAGGTAAGAGAGGACACAGAGAGAGGGACAGACCCACAGCCAGCAGGTTGCATAAGCAGCAGAGATACTAAAAATAAGGTCAACCAATTGGCTTTCCTGCTGACAGCAGC
This sequence comes from Loriculus beryllinus, assembly GCA_039877255.1. Lineage (NCBI taxonomy): Eukaryota > Metazoa > Chordata > Aves > Psittaciformes > Psittacidae > Loriculus > Loriculus beryllinus. Next base: position 3,843 of record JBCJKH010058386.1, read on the forward strand.
AAACTGGCATGGGACATTTAATTCCCTCACATAATGGTCACATAAATGACAGATGAGCTGTCACATGCTGTGCCTGTCCCGTATCTGCCGCAGGGGCCACTGCTCCCAGCAGCTGCAGCACCTTGTGCTGCAAGGCAGGTGGAAATGCCCCAAGAGCAGTTAGCACCGGACAGAGGCCACGAACAAGGACGTTTTGTCTGGCATGCTAAGAAGAGACACCTAAGACTGGCGGGTTTGGAAGAGGCTTAAAATGAGGTGGAGGAGAGGCCACGGGTGCCAGCGTCCCTTGGCTCCTGCAGCCTTCAGACCCTGGTGCCCAGCGCACCTTCAGGCCTTGCAACCAGGCTATAAGGCACGGACTGTCCCTTCTGTACAGAAGGGGGACAAACCGAACATTTTCTTAAATACACATATATAAAAAGAGAGGAGATCTGTGCGGATTTACCGCCCTTGGTACGGGCCTCAAGCCATCTTCGCCCACCAACCACCTCCTCAGAGCTGGGACTGCCTCAGAGGGCCAAAGCCCGGCAGGGGGAGCTGTTTCCTGAAATGGCCGCCGCGAGGCGGAAGAGGGAAGTCGCCTCTTTCTCAAGATGGCGGCGCCCAGGCGCGGCGTGGTTGGGGGTAAGATGAAGCGGTCAGCGGCTGCCCGCCCTCGCCGCGGTGGGAAGCTGGACAGGCTGCGGCAGGCGGTGCAGGACTTTGTACAGAAAGCAGGCGACCAGCCGCCTCAGCCCCTGCTGAAGGACTCTGAGAGACAGAACCGTAAAAGCCGCCGGGAAGCGAGGAAGCAGAAGCGCAAACTCAAGCGGAGCCGCCGCCGCCGCCTCCAACGCGGGGAACAGGTGGAGGTTCCCGTTGCCACGTCCAAGCCGGCTCTTTTCAAGCCGGCTCCTTTAAAGCCAGCTCCTTTAAAGCCAGCTCCTTCCAAGACGGTTCCTGCTGCCCGTCCCAGAGCACCGGCCTCGCCCGCCGCCGCTGTCGGAAAGCAGCGGCCCGGGCCGCCGCGGCCGGCGGTGCCAGCACCGACACCCCGCGAGGTCCCGGCCGCCGCAACCGCCTCGGCGCGGAAGCGGGCCCTGTTGGAGGCCAACGAGGAAGAGGACAAGGAGATCCGGCGCCTGGAGCGCCTGCTAGGGCTTGGCAAGCGCCGCAAGAAGCAGGAGGGTGCCGCGGCGGAGAAGGTGCCTCAGAGCTTCCTACGGGACGGGCTGGGCTACGTGCTGGGCGCCCTGGGCTCCCGGGCCGGCCTCAGCAAGCTGTGCGAGAGCAGCGACGACGAGGAGGCACCGCCGGGGCCGCAGGAGGGACAGCCGGGGCCGGGCGAGGAGGACGAGGAGCAACCGGAGGAGGACGAGAAGGAGCCGGAGGATGCCTCAGATCTCTCCGAGGGAGAGGATGTGGAAGGACTGGGGGAACGCGAAAGCTCATCGTCGTCCACCGAGGACGACGGGGTGCCAGAGGCCAGCGAGCCCCCAGGCGAGGAGGAGGTAGGGTGTTCACTTTAGATAAGGCAAACTGCTTCTCAGAGTACATGCCACAACATCAACACGGAGCAGTCTGCATCACCTCAGTAAAGCACTGATGTTTGTTATCTAGTCAGGCCGTGGGCAGTGTTATCATGGTGAAAGTAGTGCCAGGCCCAGCAACAGCGTTGTCTTCAAAGGCTTGCCAAGGCCTAGGTACAGTGGTGAGGTGTTGAGGGGAGAGTTCCCCCAGGTCAGGGTGCTGACAGATAATACCCTAACGCACAAGATGTGTGGACTTGCCTATATATACGAGGCAAGCAAATAAAAGGACTTACCCCAGCTTTAAAGAATGTGATTATCACAGAATCAAATAGGTTGTAAAAGACCTTTAAGACTGAGTCCATGTGCTAAGAGCAGAGAGAGCCTATGTTCAAATTAGTATCTGTTGCAAACTGGAGCATTACTTCTGGATGATGCCAGAGGTTCTGCCTGTGCTCTGACGTTTTCTAGCACAGGTGAAGTAGAGAAGGTGAAATGGGTCATTTAGCCAGCATGCCACTAACTTAAACTGTTGGTACCTCTGCAGCTGGTTAGGTCTGATTAAAACCAAGATGTAAGATGACAGATTTTAATAACAATAACTTAAAATCATGTAAAAGGAAGAGTGGTTTTGCTGCTTTGGTCATAAAGGTTAACCTGTTGCATGCTTCTTTCTGTATGAATTTGTTACTTTGGCATTAGTTATTAGATGGTAAAATACATACTTACCTAAAAGTTCTGCATGTTAAACAGAAATGTATATTTGTATTAAAATATTTAAGATTTCATTTGCTATCTTACTGTTTTCCTGTTAAGAGTCATAATCACGGTGCTATGAAGTATATTCCCCCTCAAGTAAGGAGAGCTCAGGAGGCGCTAGATGACAAGAAAAGAGAAGAATTGGGAAGACTGAAGAAAATGGTGAATGGTCTTATTAATAGGTAACATAACAAGCAAAGTCATTAATCTTTCTGGTTCAGTTTGACAGTGTTCATCATCCAAAGAGAAGTGGCAATAATGTGACTTTTCACAAACTGATTTTAAGTTGGCAATCATTTCTGCTATCCTTAATAATAATTATCTTTGTTGGTATAAATTTTTCTGAGTTGGTCATTACAGAAGTTGAAAAATCTAGAAAATAAATTTAAGATTGGGCTGAATTCCACACAGCAGTTGCCTGCAAGTGCTATGTATAATACACTACGTGTCAATTAGAGTATGCCTATACAAAAAAATAATCCTCATAGTGTATTATAGCTCCCTCCGAAAAGCATTATTTTCATTTTGTAATTAAATAAAACTAAATTTCTCCAACACTGCAACTGAGGAAGAGCAACACTTCATAGCTTCATGTACTGCAGGACAGAAGTAATTCACACTTTTATACATTTTAAATTTAGAGTATTGTAAAGTAAGAAATCTACGGGCATTTTCTTTTATCTGTTACCTACAAAATGCAGACTACAGTATGCAGTTTGTTCAGTGGTTTAGAATTTGATATATCTTATGGGGTGTTTTTGTACTTATTTTCTCCAAAGACTGATGTGCTATACGTACAACAGCGCAGACCAAACTCTCTTCTTAATATGTCTGTTCAGTGTGACAGGAAGCACATTGACCATGCTGCGTAAATACTGCTGCTAGTCTGGTTTTACCTGTGAATATTAAAAACCAAACAAAACAACCATGCAGAATTAAACATATGTTAGTTTGGTAAACACTGAAAAATATGAAAGGTCCTTTCCAGTCACCTTTTAATCTTTCTTCTTAAGCCAAATTAGTTTCTCTAAAAAGAAGAGGTAGTTTCTTGAGTAAATTGAAAATTATGGAACCATGTAAAGAGAAGAAAAAGTGAACACTGGATTTTGTTTCTCAACAGGTTGAGTGAACCAAATTTGTCCTCCATTAGTGGACAAATGGAGGAGCTCTACATGGCCAACAGCAGAAAGGACATGAATGAGACTCTGACAGATATTCTCATGAATGCTTGTGTTACTGCAGTTGCCATGCCTGCAAGATTGATAATGGAGCATGTCCTTTTGGTCAGCATTCTTCATCATAATGTAGGAATTGAGGTAATTCTTGCTTTTGGAGCAATTTTGTTTAATAATACATTTTAATAGAGTGTCTCCCTTGGTATTTTGTCTGAATTGCCTTTTCATTTTTGATTGTTACAAAAAAAAACAGTAGTTGAATTTCATCAATATTTGTAGCTTATTTGCTAGGTGTCTACAAGTGAAAGGGATCAAGTCTGTTTCTTTATCCGATTAATTTATTTCCTCTATGAGTTACCACTGGTCAGTTACAAAAACATCCTTTTTTTTTTTTTCTATCCAAATCTTTCTGCATCTGTAAAACTGGGAGGTTTTAAGCTTCAAATTTTCTCCTCTTTATTTAGACTATTTCTGTTCACTTGGGTATATGAGGTTACTGTTCTTGAATGATATAAATCCAGATGAGAAAAGCCCTACAGTTACAGAAATCCTTTTACATCGATAGAAAAAGTCTTGTTTCTTAAAGCCAAATCATGCAGGTATCAGTGAAATTATCTGGATATATCAATTACTCCATAACAGATAAAACTTCAAAAAGCATGGCAATTTTTTTTTTCCTTTTGGTGGTTTTAAGATTGATGAATGATTGAGGTGATGCATCTGTTGCTTACTGTCAAGAAGCTGCTGAAACTACTGATGGAAGATTTTACCTCATTTCAGTGAGATGTCTTTCACAAAATGGAGGTGTTTCAGCATCATGTTCCCATCAAGTTTTTCTATACCTACATTTTATTTCTACATCTCAGTGCAAAATATCTATTTATGCAAGTTCTTCAGCTTATCATACAGTGATCTGAATGCTGTCTCTGAAGCCATTGTAAATATCAGATGAATGCAATTACAGCAGCTTTCTCCATGCAGCCTTGCCATATAACTGGGTTTTTTTTATCCTCTTTGCTGCTTGAAAGGTAAATACAACATAATAATATAGTACTTCTGAAGGAGAGAAACGGAATCTTTTTGGAACTTTGCAGAATACCCAGTAATAGGTTTTAAATACAGATACACTAGTAGGTGTTAGTAATACATAGATGGTACCCAGACTGTCTTTGTACTACAAACTCTGTTACATAGCATCTTTGAATCTAAAATGTGTTTACTGTAACACACCTTTTTTTTACTGTAAAATACAGAATATGTATTACACAAAAGTGTGATAGCACGGGTGCATTTAAGATTAGTTTGAGCAGTGCAGAAGCTGGGGTCCCAGTAACTGTGTTTATACATTTGTGCAGTATGATAATTGGATTAGTGAAAACATAAGCTGGTCAGGGCTTATAATGCAGGTCAGTACTGCTACTGGGACTTGTGCTTTTCATAAGAGCAATCAGCAAAAAATTACCATCATCATAATGTGGGAAGTCTTGTCTAACAGCAGCGTCTTCATCACCTACCAATGTTTTGGTATGGTTTCTAGTTCCAGTCTTCAGCATTTGTTCACTCTTCACAAATATAAATTCCAAATTTTCTTTTCCCAATTGTACTGCTGACAAATGGCTAAGACTTATCCCCACTTCAAAATCAGCCTAAGCTTATGCTCAGCAGCTGTGAAAACTTGGGATGTTGGCGGTTGGTTTACAGTATTATTTTTTACCTTCTATTAAGGATTTTGTTCTGGAATGCTGAACTCTGTGATGTGTTTGGGTTTTGACATGCAGCTTTTACTGGATGAATGACTAGCAATAACAGCATGCCAGCCTGACAGCTGGGAAGATGCTAATATGTGTTCATGAAAATCATGTAAACAAATTCTGATGTATGTGTGCTTAAAGTTCATAACATTCACTTTTCTTGTACAGATGTTGAAAGGCAACTGGTTTCATACATAAAGTCTAAATAACATATACTGTAAGAATTTGTAACACCACTTAGATATTTGTATATGTAAATGTAGAACATCCATATTGGCTGAGATGAGCAACAATATATCTTTAAAATTAATAGTGGCAGTGTGTCAGAAGTTAATGTTTTACAGATGTCTGTAAAATCTACTAATGGTTAATGGCTGGGTTTTTTTAAACTTCTTTTTTTTTCCTCCTTAATGCAACTGCTGCCAGGTCGGTGCTCACTTTTTGGAAGCTGTGGTGAAGAAATTTGATGAACTCTCTAAAAGTGATGCTGAGGGGAAAGAATGTGAAAACCTGCTTGCCTTGATTGCTCATCTGTATAATTTCCATGTGGTTCATTGCCTGCTGATCTTTGATATTCTGAAAAAGCTTGTTAGTGCTTTCACTGAAAAAGAGATTGAGTTGATTTTGTTTCTTCTGAAAAACGTGGGCTTTTCCTTAAGAAAAGATGATGCGTTGGCTTTGAAGGAACTGATCACTGAAGCCCAGAGGAAAGCAAATACAGCCGAGAAGAAACTCCAGGATCAGACTAGGGTATGTATGTGTATTTTAAAGATTTTCTGCTCTGAGTAGACTTTAATAAGCACTTAGATACGTGTATTAATTTACCAAAATATTTTCTGCTACACTTTATTTAAGTTCTAAGGTACCATTAATATTCAGTTGTTGGCATTCAGTTATTTGCATTCTTCTTGTCTTTCTCTGCTAGCTCTTTGGACACAGCAACAAAATGCTTGTAATGGGTAAGACTCAGACTGGTTTGTGCCTATGCGTAGACTGTGCTCCTGATTATGCTTGATAATAATTTTTACACTTAAAAAAATGGCCATGGCATTTAGCAGATTAAGCTTTGAATTGAAGTGTGAACACAAATGTGTGTAATAGGAGTTAAAGTAACATCTTTCTCTGTATTTCTGTTTATGTAATCTTATTTTTGATATGTATTGCTAGCCAAGCTGCTTATTGTTACAGAATAGTATTTTCAAAGTACAGTTTCCACTTTTATTTAATAAACTTTTCGGCACATAATCCACAGAAATATTTCTTTTCCCAATAGGTTCGGTTTATGCTAGAGACTATGTTGGCACTAAGGAATAATGACATGCGCAAAATTCCTGGTTATGATCCTGAACCAGTTGAAAAACTCCGCAAATTGCAAAGAACACTGGTGAGAACTTTCTCAGCATACGTTGTATAGCTGTTCTTAAACCAGAAGTAACTATTTGTATTGTACATTGGCTTGACAGGCTATGGTATTTTTTAATTCATTCAACATTCAAACTCTTGTGAATGAAAGTCACTTCTTAGATCATTAAGTATTACATCCTGTGTTCAAGTTAATTCAGCAGTCAACCAGCCTTCTGCAAAACCATTTGGGAAAGGACATAATACTTAGCCAAAGACTTTTTCTCAAAGTCCTATACTTGAAAAAGAGATTGTGGGAAATTTAATGATTGTGGAGAAGAAATGAGTCATTATGACAAGTTCTTTTTTTTCCGTAGATTTTGGATGCAGGCATCCTCTTCTAACCTCACCAGATTTATTTTTGAAGTCTAGCACTTCTGAAACGCTGGAGAGAGGGCAGCCTGGCTAGAACAACCTAGTATAAAATGCATGAAAGTAACTGTCTCTTTGGATTAAGAACTATTTTCAGAAGTGTGTAAGTGTAGGATGTGTGCATCAATAATAATAGGCAAGGCAAAACCAAGCCCAGGTAACCTAGTTCTGTAGAATTTCCTGTCAAATTTTCACAGTGCTCCTGGTACGCTTCTAGGATTTTGTTGAAAATTCTTATTTTGTTTGAAGAGTTTGAACTCTGCTGTTTGGATTGTACAAAACTTAAGGTATTTTGTCATGCCATTTTATTTGATCAGAAGTGGTGAAAAGGAAAATCATTATCAGAACAATCTGCAGCCGAGTTTCAATGTCAGCTTCAGCCTCTTGGCTCTTCAATGTCATCAAGTCTTGAATTCTAATCAAGTTTTATGGTTGGAGGATGGCTCCTTTTTAATTGATTATCTCTTTTTTTTTTTTTCTCAATAAAAAATAGAGCTTCTAAATGTAGATTTAAGCAACTTCTTGCCTTTGAAAAATTAGAGCATATGGGAAACTTCTAAGTTCTTTTCAGGCTGCTGACTGAAACTAAAGACTGGAGAAGGAGCATGTGAACACCTTTATTATCAAGATATTAAGTTAATTGTTTAAAGTATTTGTTTTAAAGTAATTTAAAGCAATTAAAGTATTTGGGGTTTTTGTGGTTTGGGGGTTTGTTTTTAAAGAAAGCTTCAAATAACAGCTTTTGGGTTTTTTGTATTTTGTTAAGGTTCATAAAAGTGGTTCTGGAAAAGAAACTGAGCTCCGTGTCTCCCTGGAATCTCTCCTCAGCGCTGATCGGGTTGGTCGCTGGTGGATAGTTGGGTCATCCTGGTGTGGAGCACCAATGATTGATGATACAAATAGCAAGACTCAGCAGAAACTGCATATAGGAAAGGTAAATCCAAGCAGTGATTGTTATAAGTGAAAGTGTTTGTGATCTTTTTCATGTTCTTCATAAAGGTGCATAAGTTTGTTTCAGAGCCCACAAAAAAAATACTGTGGTATAGCTTTTTTTTTTTTCTTATCCCATGGAATTGCAAAAATCACTTTTGGAAGTGGAAAAGAGATGTACTTTAAAAATGGATTTCCTAGTATAAATTCTGACAGGTAGTGTTTTCTGTCTGGGGGTGGCATATACCTAAGCTGATTGTAAAAACAGTGTAATGAGAATGTCGTGGTGAGTTACATTAGAGAAGCACATCTTAAATAATTGGCACAATTAAAATACATTAAAAGATATTTCTCTAGTTGAAAAAGCTGTTGCTGATTCTTATGCCTTTGGACAAAAGCTCAGGACCTTTGGGCTGCTGCTTCATTGCTTACTGGAGATCATCATTAATGGTCTTATGCAAGGCTATGCAGAAATAGGTTTCTTAAAGCAAGCATAAATAAAATAGCATTTAATTTTTTTTTTTTGCAGGTGAGTTCAAAGATAATGGAGCTTGCTCGTAAGCAGAGAATGAACACCGATATCAGGAGAAGTATTTTCTGTGTCTTGATGACAAGTGAAGACTACCTGGATGCATTTGAAAAGCTTCTCAAGTAAGTACAGAATAGCACAGAAGACAGCCCACAGCTAAAAATAGCATCAGCTGGGTTGGAAAAATACCATTGTTGGTCTGGGCTCAAGTGGATTTAATTTGTAATAAAATTATAGAAGTACATAGCTAGCTATCCATGTAGAGTAAAAGGGTAGGAGAAGGACCAAAACCCTGATGTAAGGACTAGGGAAAGGACTAGAGGAGAAGTTAGAACTGCCTGATAGTTGAAAGGAGTATCCTTGGCTATTGTCACTCATGTCTGTAACTCTGATTTCCAGCATCTTTTGACTTCAGGAGTCTGTCTTTTTGCATTGAAGATGTGTTTTCTGGTCTAGTGGATGGAAGTCTGTTGCAGCCTTGCTTCCTTACAGACTAGAAACCCCTTCAAAATACCTCTTGGTTTTCTTGCTGGATTTCCATACTGCTGCCACTTCCTTTACTTCTTACCACCTTTTTAAGCCATCTTGCAGATCTCTGTCCATAATTGCATGACCTGATAGTGTTCTAGCACCTCCACTTCCCTCCTAGCTTTGGATTTGCTTCAGGGTCACATTCTATGTTAAGGCAAGTTTCCTTACCACTTAGCAAACAGCTCTTTAGAAGAAGATTTGATCAAGGAAAAGCATAAACTAAGCTGTTCTTCATGTTTGTCAGAATAGTGCTAAGTCTGTAGTAACTGGGAGGGGAGAGAGATAGGTCTGAACTTCTCTTTTTCAGCCTTGTAATTCAAGGGAATTATCTTACCAGGATGGCTTGCAATTATTTAATTTGATAACCAAAACAGACTTTGTAATAAAGTCAACTAATATTTGATTAAATGCCACTTCTGCAAAACACAGCTTGGATTTAAGACTGCAATGGAGTCATTCCAATATCTTAATATGGCCTGTTCAATTAAAAGAAATTAGCTGCTGCTGATGCAGTTCTTGCCAAGGCCTGGTAGCTCAATTTGCAAATTGATCCTTGACTCTCATCTGTGCTATTTAAACTAGTATACAAATCTGTATACATACAGGCTTGGCAGAAAAACTGCAGATGACCTGGTGTGTGTGTTGATACTGATTTTTATACAGCAAGCTCAGAGAGAGGAATTCAGAAATCTGCCCACATCTGGCAGAGTATAATGGAAAGTACACAGAATTGTCAGTGAAGGAATTAACTTCAGTGGGAACATGTGTTCCAGAGTGTATGAGAATTTATATTCGTAAGTTGGATGTCAGTCTCATGAGGAAGAGGACAAGAAATATATCAAGAAGTATTTTGACTGCCCTTGTTGATTCATCTGCTGCTATATCTCTGGCAGAGTTTAGGTGTGATTAAATGGTAATTTAAATTGTTGTAAGTCCAAGCTACTATAGTTTTGCTTGTCTTTTTCCTCCTTACAGTAAAAGTAATTAATTTGAAGCCAGAACAGCCCCCTGAAGTGGCTCAGCTTGTGATTGCAGAAGTGTCAACGTAAAGGGGGGGTTGGGAACGTCACTGGAGACTAAGAGGAGGGAGTAAGACTTGGTCCATTTCATTAGATGAAAGGCTACACCTCCTTCATAAACCATAGACTCACGCAGCAGGCGGATAGAATGCTTCTAAAGTTTGGTGCAGAGGCAATTTTAAAAGCTATTTCATGGACATGAAGAATTTGAGGCATTTTATATCTCACAAAAAGTTGAAACTTTGAAAAGCTTTTTATACCCTGTTGTGGTGTGTAATTCAGGATAACAGTTATGTGGTCACATCTACTAAAATAATTTCAAATCACTTTTAAAAGGTTTGAGTGTTACTGGTTTTGATCTAAAGGCAGTGATAGTCTTGGGCTTCAGCTAATGATAACTAACCTACTTAGAGACAGGCTTCTGCTGGTGATAAATAACCTACTTCAGAGGCAGTTATCCCATACACAGCAGGAAATTCTTAAAATGATCAAGATATACAAGTCCATGAAAATACTTTGTCATGAATGATGTAATAGGTGAGGTGGTTGCATATTCTTTACCAAAGATGATCAGGCTCATGAAATCTCTACAGGTTTACAGTGAAGCTCAGCAGTGAATGTCAATCCTGACTCCTAAATTTTTGATGTTTAGGAATGTTAGGTCTGAAAAGGTAAAATAATGCTGTATCTGCAAAGAAGTGAAAGTAAGAAGAAAGCTGAACATCAGGGTGCTGATTTACTTGGTTATAGCTGTCTGGTAACATGAATATTTCCTAAATAAGCAAGTCACGATAGAAATTATGATGGATAGTGTGCCAAATTAGTGACTGCAGCATAACTTCCAGCATGTCTGGTAGCTGGAAACTTGTTTTAAGAAAGGAGCTTTTGTTGCTCTGTAATAAAATCAGGTAGAGCTTGGCTGATGGGAGAGCAAGCAAATTCTATCACATACATGACGCTTAAAGTGCTGTTCTCTTCTAGAGAAGTAGAATTCTAAGTTTTCACTGCTCATTAGCAATCAGCCTAGAAATCATCCAAGATTTTCCTGTTGTAAAACCTTGAATGCTGGGGGAGAGGAGTGTGGCTGAAAGACAGTATTTTCTCTACTAATCTGGTGCGTGTCTGTGATCCAATGCAGTGGCAGGTGTCTGGAGGTGTGTACAAACAAGGGATATTGGAATCAGGCAATGGCAAACTACAGGCGGTAGAGCAAGTTCCAGTGGAGTCAAACTTAGCTAGAAAATACACTTAAGTTACACCAATGCCATACGAAACTTGAGCTTTAAACAATGAAAAGTATTTTGTTTGACGTTTTTCAGACTATAATATGAAACATTTTTCATTTTAATTGGTTTTAATGCTGCCAAGCATTTGGCAGCCTGGGAAGCTAAATCATATTATTCACAGAACAGGTGCCTTACGAGTTAGTTGCCAATCCCTGCCCCAGAGTGCCTCAGCTCTCTTTTTAGACTGGTCAGCTGTTCAAGTGGGAAGGCTGTTCAGTCCTTGGCCTTTATGCTGAAGCAGCCAACATTGATACTGATTGTTCACTGTGTTCTTCAGGCTTTGTGTGTGTGTGTGTGAGGTGATTTGAAATGGCTGACTGCATCCTCTTAATATCAAACAATAATGAGTTTCAAGTATTATGTAGCATGGAGTTGATCTAGAGATTAAAAGATTCATTTCGATAAATAAGTGGGAAAAACATCTTAATATATTATCCCTGGTAAAAGCAGATACTTCACAGAAGTGAAGGGTGCCCTGGTCATGTTTTTCTAAAAAGGCTTATACTGATCCAGAATCTGTTTTCTTCACATGACCATAGGTATAAATATGACATAACTGCAACAGGGTGCTACAGTTCTTGTTCCACTATTTCATGTTTGTATCAGTACACCACGCAACAACACTTGTTGCACTACTGCTGCGCAAGACTTCATGATGGCAGTGCCCTCTGTTTTTCTTCATGAAGAGCTACAAATACGGAGTGATCTACCTTTCCTTCCTCAGGCGCTAATTACACTTGTGTCATTCCAGTCTTGCCTGTTGAAGTCTTGGTTTGCAGCCAATCCTTTTAACATCAATAACACTGTAGCATTTTCATATTGCCATACCAGGATACTGATGTAGCCCACAGTTTTAAGAGGTTGTCCATACAGTGTTTTTTTTAAGACTGTTTTTGTAATAACTTCCTCACAAGTGAAATTGAATGTAGTGTTTGGGGTTTTTTATTTTTTCAGGTATTACTCTTGGATGTTGATTGTAGCTGTTACTTTGTGTGAATAAGTTTTTTCTTACTACATGATTCTCATTCTCTTGCTGAATTTTAGGCTTGGACTGAAAGATCAGCAGGAGAGAGAAATTGTTCATGTTGCACTTCACTGCTGCTTACAGGAGAAGACATATAACCCCTTCTATGCATTTTTGGCTAACAAGTTCTGTCAATATCAAAGACGGTTTCAGGTGAAGAAAAGTCTGTTCCTACTTTGGTTTAGTGTCGCTGTTGTGGTTAGGAAGAAAATTATTAAATACCTGAGAATGGATGCATGCCTTTTAAGATCTTCATTCTGAGAAATAATTCTGCTGGTCTAGCTATGCATTTGGTGAGGCATGCTCATGGTGAGGTCTGAATAGGAAATAAAGTAACTAGAGCGGAAGGTTTGCTTTCCTTCGTTTTACACATTTCAGAGAAATTGAACAGTCAGATCAAGCATCTCTGTTAATTCACAGAGGGATCGTAAAGAATAAAAGATCACAAAGTTTTGTTATGTTGTTACTCATTTAAGCAGTCACTTGATTGTAGGATTAATTTTTTTTTTACCTTTGACACCTAGGTGACATTTCAATTTAGTATTTGGGACAAAATCAAAGACTTAGAAAATCTGTCAGCTGCTGCCATCTCCAACTTGGTTTCGCTGTTGGTTCATTTATTAAGGACAAAATCATTGTCACTTTCAGTTCTCAAGGTTGGTGTGTTTTCAGAATACTTCTGTGTTTTCCTTGCATTCGCTAAGTCTATGGAAAATGTATTTTCTCTGTTACCTGGCTTGTACTTTAGCTTTTCAAGGTCATAAGCCAAGACAAAACTTGTTCTGAAATAGCTAAATTAACCCAACTGGTTGCAGTAATGCTATAATTTGGGGAAAATGGAATCTGTGGTGACCCAGGCATACGGAAAGTCTACAGTTCTGTATCTAGAGCAGCTGTAAGATCATATTCTTTAGAGTATCCCGAGTTGGTACTAACACCCCTTTGTTAATAGGCTTTGTCAGTGGATTTTCTGCTATGCTTTTTAGCTGATGTTGATTTTTATTAGACCAGAAAGAAACCTACTGAGCACTTGGATTTATCTAGTTGAAAAATTATACCTGGTATTGTGGTACTAGTAGACAGGTTAATTCCTTAAAAAGTTCTCTGCTTTCCTTATTGATTGGTTTTTGGAGGCAATGTTCTCAGCTAATTCTTCTATGCCAGACTTAAGACTCTGTATATATGGGAGGCCAGTTGGTGTGCTAAAAGCTGTTCATTTAGAAGAGAATTCGTCTGTTTGAAATACTTGAATGAATCCAGTTCTCCGTCTCTTCTAGGTAATTGAGTTCAGTGAACTAGATAAACCCAAAGTCCGTTTCTTGCGACAAGTATTAAGCATGCTGTTAATCAAAACAGATGCTGAAGACCTTTGTGATATTTTTGTGAGGTAGGTGAACAGCAAGATCTGTAGGGAACCCTGGTAATTAAGAAGGTAAGAAGTTTGCTTGTTTTGTTGGAAATTACACAGTGCCTTTTCCAAAGATCAGGCACCCATCTCTTAACAAGTAAACTCTTCTGGGTGAGTAGGGTGAAGCTTCTCATTTGTGTGTTAGTACAGGCTAACCCATCAAATTGGGTGATGATGTTTCAACCTTTATGCTGCAACATGAGGAAGATCAGACATGGTATTCACCTCAGGTTTTGCTGTAATGTAATTGTTTACATAAAGCAAGTCTGAGGCTCCAATAATCCATTTTATTGTTGAGGTTCAATTGTACGCTGAGTGTGTTTGGGCTGTTTGCCAAACCAACGTAGACTTGCTGGTAATTTGAAAGCCTCATCAGAAAATCTGCTTTTATAGGTTGGATTTTTTTTTTCCTTGTGTTCTCTGAGGAAGATAAAGAGAAAGAAAACTGAGAAACTTCTAAAACAGTAGAAGACTAAATTCACTTTTTGATCTGTATCTTTACAGGATATCTGACAACCCCAAACTGGGAATGCTACGGGAAGGCTTGAAACTCTTCCTTACCCACTTCTTATTGAAAAATGTACAGGCCCAAAAAAGTGCTGAAGAAGCTAGCTTATTAAAAGAAAGAGTTGAACTAGCAACCAAGGCATTGCAAGCAAAAGAATCCAAATTGAGGTTGTAGTTCTGTTTTTCTAATAAAACTCGTGGAGAAACTGAGTCTGCACAAAGATGCAGAGCTTTGATAGTCTTTCAGACCCAAATGATTGAGAACAAAGAGAGCCATCTTACTCTAAAGGATCTTTTTTTTGATGCAGTTACTTTGTTCTACACTGTTGTTAGAGGTTGAATTGAGGGTGATACAAGAAGGCCTTTTGAAGAAAGGAAAAATGCAATTTTTATCACGTCCCTTTTCAGTATGAGTGCTTCATCTTGGTGGTTACTATCAGGGGAAGAGGGTGAATTTACTGCCAGCTGGGAGTATCATACAAGAGTGTTCTGCATTGCATGTTTTAGCCTTTTATTTAAAATAATAGCATGACACTGACCACTGTCAGTTAAGGAATGAGCCTTAACTAAAGGCTTTTAATAATCAGTAATTGTACTTGCCTGAAGAAACAGGCCAGTAGATGGCACAAGTACTGGTGAGTCACTTTTGGCAGAAACCGACTTTTTTTCTTAAAGTGTTAGTTATTCGCTAATTCTGTGAATTGTTTACCTGACTGTGAGTCAGGAGCAGATCTTCAGTTGGAGTCAAAGTTGTAGTAAAACGACTTGAAGATCTGACGTTGCCCAATTTTATTGGGTTTAGAGATCACAGCATGGTTTCATTGCTGTTTTAAACTGGTTTTTGCAGCTTTAAAATTGGAGTTGCTTTATCACTTGTGATAATCGGATTTTCAAAGGCATAAAGAATTATATCAGTATGAGTCTTTTATTAAGAGAATACATTCCTAAAGAATTTGCTTGCATTTTCCATTCAGATGTTAAAAAATCATGCCTTTCTTTGTAACAGTGTTAATAGTTTGTTTCCTTTGTTACCTTACCATTACACATTAAACTGCAATTTTTCTAAGGGCCTTGCTGTTTACATTAGCTTTACTGTAGCTAGCTTGCCAGGAAAGGAATGACCTTAAACTGGGGGGAGGGAAGGAAGCACACTGTCGTGTGCTGCAGCTGCATCATCTACCTGTGCTAGAGCTGCCAGCCATGTTACTGTATGCAGGTTTGCCCTCTGGTGTCCAATAGTTTCTTCACTTGTGGTGCCTCCAAATTGCATTTGATACCAACTGATCTATTCAGCTGCTTTGGATCTCTCCCTTTTGGGAGAATTTGCTCCCCGTAGGCATCCTCCAGAAAATTTTCCCTTCTGCAGCAAGGGAGGTGGACAAGAATTTTTTTATTACTATGCTTTAATCGAAGAGTTGAATATAGAATACTCTGCTTGCCCAGTCATATGAGTAACACTTTCAGGCAAAGGAGCGCTTCCCCCAGCTGCCAGCAGCCAGTGGTTTTCTCACCTTTTATCTTTTGGAGAGGGCAAGTTGTAGGGAGCAAGATGTCTTGGGAGCAGAGACACTCGGTTTCAAAATCCCAGGTTAAACCAGCAGAGTAACAGCTAACACAGAAGAGATTACTGTTAAAAGAACAAAGCAAGATGCTTTCTTCAGCCCCTCTCATGCCATTAGCAGGTCTTAAGCATACAAAACATGTGCCACAGGCAGAAGAGGAAAAAAAGTTTTATATATTTCTAAAATTCATACCAATTAACAAAAATATAGGCAGCAGAATTATTGACGCTATTTTGATGGTTACAAAAGTCACAACTTTGGACAATGTATGTAAAGAGCTCCCTTGCAAACAGCCATGCCAAACCTTGTGGTTTAGTTCTGGAAGCTGGACTCTCGGGCAGAAAGTCTGTGCAGATCCCTAGAAACTGACTGCTGTGGAATGCTTGGGACCTCAGTGAGTAAAAACTGCACCCCTCTCCCCCAGGCTGCAGCAGCCACCTAATTCATTACCTTTTTTGCAGGGGCTTGAGTAGACTCAGTGTTTCAACGTGTCTGTGGTTTAATAATACATAAATGGAAGCACATTGTTCTAACCACGAGGTTGAGGCAACTTTGCTCCACCAGCTACATGTTAAAACATCTTCCTTAGATGAAATGTGCCAGGCTGATGGTTCTTGTTTGCACAGTTTGCTTGGTGGTCAGAGCTGCCCACCTTTGCTGCCTGTGGCAGGATTGCCTTGTGTTTTATGGGTTGGAGTCTATTCACTTGGGGCAGCTGCCTGAGGCAGTGTGATGCAGGTGTTGCTGTGCAATTACAGGACACAGTTTTAACCTTACAGTCTGAAATTACATTTGCTATTTGTTTTACACCGAGATTTGCATTAGTTATTATTTATTCTAACAAGCTAGTATGTTTTGTTCAAACTTAACTGTTATTACAGCCATTGCAACAGATTTTACCTGCCTGCAGCTTTTACGCTTACCACATTTATATATAAATATGAATTATTTTTTAAAAAAACCTGAATTTTCAAGCCAAAATACATTGCCAGGCTACAGTGAAGGTGTGAGGACAGTTGATGTTGGTGGTTCCGTTCTGTTTAACAGTTTTTATCATGGTTCTGCTGACCATATTGCTACAGCTTGACAAAGGTGGAAGGCCTGTCAGAGTGTGCAGGCCTGTCAGAGTGTGCTGGTGGTCAGATGCGCATCTGCAAGCTGTCACTTCTGTGGTCCAGTCTCATCCCGAAGATAAAAGGCACATTGTGAAAAGGAAAGCTAAGATTATTGTATATTTAATTCTAATACATATTTTAATGATATACATGCATAAATGTGTGCATATGTAACATATGATTTTAAATATAATATTTTTTTAACCCTAGAGAAAAGGTTTGTCACCAACAGAGTTAGTCCTGCCAGAGTGTCTCTTTACAGCAGGGCTGTTGGTGCTATGAAGTCTTTCTGTAACAGCAGCAAGTCCTGTGGTGGCAGGAGGCTTCCTGCAACCGTGCACACAAAGCACAGACTGACAGCAGAGGTTGCTGGAGAAGTTACACCATTCTTGGACGTTTTGCTTTGTTTGCTGTCGAATAAATGTTTGATAACACACATACACAAAGATGTTGAGATTTCTCCATATCAAGTTTTAGCCGTCAGAAATGTTGCCTGATCATTCTAATAAGGGAGATGCCACTTAAAATGTCCAAAATTAATTCATAAAGGAGGGTTGGGGGAGTTACTAACTCATGAGCAAAAATGGACTTTCAGTTGGTAAAAATACACTGCGCTGGAAATACACCGCGCTGGAAATACACCAGGCAGCTACAGCTGCAGCACTAACCCTTACTCCTGACAAGCCAGTGGAAAATACAGCGTGACCTGCTTTAGGTGCATTGAAGTAAAAGCTGGATGTTTCTTTTTTCTGTTTAGCTGTATAGTAGATGATCTCAATTCCCCCTTTAAACAGCACTATCCACTCATAGCTATTATCATGGTTTCAATTTTTGTTTTCTTTTAAAATGGACAGTGCTGTTTTAAGCTGCCTCTGTTTTCTGTATCAGAATTAACAGGGCAGCGAAGTCTGGTTTTTAGCTTTAGCTGGAGTGTTACACTGATAAATCATACACAAGTCCTTTTGGCAGGGTTTTAGCACCGCACCTGAATAGGCCAAGTATCTGCAGGGCTTTTTTAACTTGACTTTTTTCCATTGTCCCGCACACCAGGGATGACGAGTTGGTATCAGTCGTGCTCCAAAAGCGCAGACGCAAGCAGGTCTGCCCTGCCTCGCGGTAGTGAAGGTGTGCAACCCAATACTGTGCTCAAGCCACATCTGGGATCGTTTGGTTTGCATTGTTCTATGGGTGAACTTTGCATGTGAAAAGTTACAGCCCGGGAGCAGTGTGGTGCCAAATGTGCATGACAGTGCTTTCAGCTTAATAAATACATGAGTGGCAACTCTAATACTCAACTTTTTGTGGCATTGGGTGTAAGGGGAGCTTAGTGCCTGGCTACATTCCGTGTGTTCAAGAATCAGTCCTTGATTTTCTCCTGCGGTAGATGAAGCTATTTAGTTTTCAGGAGACAATTTGATCTGTAGAGTCACTTTTCCAAAAGCAGGGTGTAAGTTTTACCCAAGACTTTCCAGGTTGGACTGATTTCAGGAATGGTAGGTAGACTTATGACTCTTTTACCATATGCCACTTCTTATGATTTCATCTCTTGGAGGAACTTTCCCTCACCCTCTAGTAAAGCTGAGCTTACCATGAGGCCTGCAGGCACGGACATTACAGCTGCTCATATAAAGCAGCTCTGCTGTCCTCAAATTCTGATGTGACCTGCATCCTTGCTTTAAAGCCAATTACAGTAGCCTTCTGCTAATTTAGATGCATGCACAATTCAGAATCGGATGTCATGTGGTTTCCCTAATAACACTTTAAGGAAATGAAATTAGTATCTACTGAGAAAAAGCTTAGGGAGAGCCAGCTGGCACCAGAAATTCCTTAAAACTTGTGTCCTGAGACAAAATAGTTCACACACCAAAATCAGCTCACATTATGTGAAGGAGGGTTCCAAAGTGAACACATTCAAAAATGTCTGAGTAATGTAACTAGAATGAGAAGTACAGAGTGAAATTAGACCTTTTGTGAATAGCTCCTTCAAAGTCCTTACTGTCAGTAACAGTGAAATGATGGTTTCATTTCATAAGTGAAAGATTTCCAAGCATGACACTTTTTTCATTAAAAACTCCATTATGGGCTTTTTACTGCTCAGACGGTGAGAGTACCCTCAAATCTCTTGGGTGCTCAGGTATACATGGCTCCAGCGTGAAATAACAGGGCTATTGTCATCAGGCAGTGAAGTCCGCTGCAAGAATAGCTTTTTGTTACAGTGAGGAGATGGAACAATGCATTTTTCTAGTACAGAGACAATAAGCTGATTTGGTGTCACCTTGGGGAAAAATAAGTCATCTTGATTGTATTTCCTAGGCTTGCATCTTATTCACAAAATCATCCCTCCTCCTCTTCCTCAGCCAAAGCCTTAGATTCTGCATGGATTTTTTTTTACCTTACTCTGTAGTTCAGTTCACCCTTAAAATGTTGCTTGTATGGTGTTTACTTTCCAAGTTTTCCTGACTAAATGATTTGAAACTGATTCCATTGGTCTTCTGAAGATATGTATTATGCCAAGGATTATGCAGCTACTGTGCAGCAGAGATCGGGAAGCGGTGCAGAAAGGCAGGGACAGCAGTGGCATTTCCTATGGTGATAAAGGCTGTCCAGGGAGGCTCTAGGGAGCTCTTCACCACCCCTTCAGAGCCTGAGCAGCAGGCAGTGGGTCAACTTGAAAGCTGATGTGGGTTTTGTTTTCCTTACCTGTGGTCTGAAAGCGATGTGAGAATCAGATCCAGAGACACTAGAACCCATCCCTGTCCCTTCAGCTGCCTTGTGGAACCTTACACCAGGCTTGTGAGTTTAAAGGAGCCTTCAGACTGCTAAGGGCTGGAGAAGCAAATCTTTATTCCCAGCCAGATTTCTAACACCCTCACGGATGCTGAGCAACGTTTTCCCTGCAATGGCCTCCTCCAGGGAGAAGCCAGGGCTACTCAGGACTGACATGCAGCTGCCGGAGGCACAGTACTAACAGGTTTTGCAGAAGAGAACATGGAAGCTTTTTCAACATTATCCCATATTCTTCTGCTGCTCAATCTCAAATCTAACCTCTAGATGTATTTTTCAGTCCTAAAGGTGAAGATGTGGAAGAATAAAGGAGTGAGGGTTTCGGGTATCTCACCATCCTTCACTGATAAAAGAGCTTCCTTCCTCTCATCCCCAAAGCAAAAGAGCACCCATGAGGATCTGTAGTAATAAGAGAGGTGTCTCTCTGGGCAGCTTCAAACTCAATAGAACAGGTCTTCTCGATGATGCATGGCCCAAGCTGCCAGGAGTTGCTGCTCTCTGGGGGTGATCCAGCTTTAGACACTTACGTTGGCCTTCTCACCTAGGCATGACTCCACTAAAACCTCTCCATCCTGGGCTTCCCACCACCTGAAGTCTGTGTTACACTGAGCAGCACTATTCAGCAGCAGCTGAATAGTGAGAATGTGGATAAAATTTGTAAGTTTTATTATGGCAAACCATATACTTACACAGGTGTTACTCCAGCTCCTCCATAATCATCAATACTGCCTGTGATCCTTTCATCAGAAGATTCCAGGACACACAAAAAGGCAAAAGAGGTGGAAAAAAACAGCTGTCCCAGGAGATGGAGGACAAAGAAAGGTGGAATAACTTGCACATATTCTGTAAGCAGGTTACCTGCAGAATGGAGCTGAGTGCTGCAATGCTCTGAGCAGTAGAGAGGCAGTGGACCACTGCTTCACATCAGCTGAATCTGCTTCTACCAGCACCCTCAGCTCACCATCAAAAGACCATGCAAAATACTCATATACAGCGTAAAAATCCTCAGGCCACAGTCAATCAGGCCCTTTGGAAAAGTTGGGGGGCTGAGAGCATTGAAGGAATGAAGGTAGTTGAGAAGATCCCTGAAGGAGGGTGAGAGCTATGGCAGGAGCTGGGAAGGAAGAAGGAGGCAGCAGAGGCAGCGGGAACCACTGGCTGATGCTGCTGAAGTGTCATCTTAATTATCTCTGGCAAAAGAACAGTGATTAACATCAGTGACTGTGGACAACCTTTATGTAATTACTCATTAACATTTCTAAAATTGCACCTAGCTGCTACAGCAATACATGCTTTATAGATTCATCATGTTGAGTCCAAAAAGAATCATTAGATGGTCTAAGCAGACCTCTGAGCATTGCCAGGCGCTATTACACTGCAGAAATTAGCACCAGAGGCAGCTCAGCAGCTTCTGCTTGGCTCTCACGTACCTTCCAGAAAGGGCATCCGGGGATACTGAGCAACGGACAGTCTGCCCCAATCCATGAGATGCTGGGGATCGCTCTCTTGCCCCATCCCCACGTTAAAAACCCGTGTTGGCTGCCTTTTGTTTGTATTTATGGATTATGGTACCCACAGCCCAGCAGGGCTGAGTGGAGACAGGAGTTCTCCATCCCTGTCTCCTTTGTGCTGGGAGGGAGGAGGGAGCTGAATTAGAGGCTTCTGCATTGCCCATCCGTGCTTCCTCTTCAGACACAAGTCCCACCTGCCAAAAGCTACCACCGGCCAAGAACATTAACAGAAGTCCTGTGAATAATAATTTCAAATAATGGATTAATTAGAGGAAATTGTGATCTGCTTACGAATGTCCTGCAAGCAGTAAAATGGAGCTAAGCCTTCCAGCTACACAATTCACTGCAAGCTACTGGCTCTGCTGGTTGTACAGGAGGAGAAGGGTGTCATCCTTCTCATCTACTGGTCTTAGAGACCAGCGCCAGTTAGATTTAATTCAGCAAAACCTTTTTCCCAAAAGAAGCTGAAAACCTGATGTTGATAGCAACTTGTGATCAGAGAAAGACCACTAGATGACCACTATGACCTCCTACACGTTGCAAGTGATCCCACATTTCCATGCAGGCACTTCCATTTCTACACAGGGAGAGCCCTAGGACTTCAGTTGAACTAAAGCTCTTCAGTCCTCAGATTGGAGAAAACAAGACAGTAAACACCTCCTGAGTCCACTGCCCTTGCAGAGCACCCTTTAGAGGAGGTGTTACACAGCCCCTCACTCCTCAGGGCAAGAAAAACAAAGCAAAAGTCCCAGAAAAGACAAAACCACCTCGTGTAATCCAGGACAGCCCCAACCCACCACAGATATGATCCCGATTGACATGGGTATTAGTGGAAAACAGAAAACTGATTAATGTGCAACTGGTGCTGAACTTTGGCCAGACCCGAACCAGCATTTTGGGGGCAGAAGGACTGTAATTTGGTCACATTATAAAAGCCCAAGGGAGGATAAGGTCCCTTGGGAGCTTCATCCCTTTCACCATCTGCTCTGCACTGCTGTTCATGGGATTCAAACAGCCAACCAAGAGGCACCCTGCACAACTCAGGGATGATGAATGGCTCAGGTATTAAATATAACATTTCTGCTTTCACAGCTGAAGCACAGGGTGGTTATCCCAGCACCCATAACTCACAAAGGGAAAGCTAGGAAAGAAAAGGGATCTGTGCAGAGATTCACCACCCTGGGGCATCTCTGGTGCCTGAGGTGGAGGCACAAGGGGAAGGTGTGTCACAGTAGGAGGGAGCATAGGCGAGGGTCTTGTCAAGAACTAGAGAAAAACCTGATGTTAATCCCTTAGTTTTGGATGAGCATAACAGTTTGGGCTTCAGAAATAATCAACAGTCTTTCTGCTAGTGAAGTATTTCGTTCCCAGCAGTTTCATGGAGAGTTTGAGGGGGATTATATATTTATGGTTTCCCATTTGAAAGACTTTTAGCAGGTTTACCTCAAACATATGGATCCTATTTTGGTTCTTTTGTTTTAGCACTTAATGCTTATGAAATTGCCAGTTAATGACATCCATGCCTAAACCATGTTGCTTTTTAAAGTAAAATGTCTACCAAAGGTCCATGTTCATACTTACCACTTCTCAAGTACAGCAATGAAAGTTTTAAGAGGCTTGTTACCTACTGTGTCTGGGGGAGGGAACCGAGCAAAACATGGAATTACAAACAGGGGGTTAGATTAAAGCCTTGCTAGCCCTGCCTGAGTTGAGGTTTAAGGCGGAGCAACTCCACCGACAACAATGTGGACCACAAGGCTGGGTGCGGGGGCACCCCGCAGATGGGTGCAGGAAAGCTGGGGTGGGGTGTGGGGGGGAAACGACAGGATGGGAGCATGAGGGACCTGGGGCAGGGTGAGGAGTACCTGGGTGCAGAGGCACCCTAAAGTGATGCTCGGGCGGAGTGCCCGTCTACTCTGTCCCTAGCCCGGCCTCGGGCTGACCCGGGGCCGCGGGAGGCAATGGGGCCCCTTTGATGCTGCACGACTGAGCAAACCCCGGCACCCCCCGTGGACGGGCCGCTCCGTGCGCGGAGCCTCCGCGGGGTGCGGAGCAGGTCGCCCGCGTGCCCTGGCTCCGCTAATCACCTTTGATTTGAGCCTTTGATTGCGCTGCACGTGGGGACGAGCCTCCTCACTTCAAAAGAGCGTGGGAAATCCCGATTAAAAGGCTTTTCTCTCCCGTGGGGACCGACACCTTCTTTGAAGCCCTTCCAAGCGACAGCGCAAACGTACCCGCCGCCGAAGGACCCGATCGATACTTTAAGTGACTTTAATTTCTTCTCCCCCCCCCGCCTCCTGGCTCTCTGCCCCCCTCCTCTCCTCTCAGTTTTGGAAACACCTGGTAAGTTGTAAAATGATTTACGAAGTGAAAGTGTTAAATGAGGCCACCAGCTGTAAGACTGACAGAGCTTTATGAGTTTTATTAGGTGCCCTATTATGGAAAATAAACTTTAATCCGTCCATAAAAACCAGAATCTGAAAAACATATTTGCCCTTGTAGTCTGGAACACTGAAGGTATTCTTGTGAGACGCTGGGCTTTAAAGAGATTAATTTTATTGAGACAGACACAATACACCGGTAGGACTTTGATACAGGGTCCATGAGCAGGTCCCCGGACCCCGCAAGGCTGGTTTTCATAGGGCTGAGACACGTTTGGACACACACCTTTTGGGCTTACAACATATTTCTGGCCCTGTGGCTAGCGTCTGGCAGTTTAATTAGCGGGTATTTAATGGAAAATTAATGACTGAGGGAGGATATTTTGGAGGTGAGCTCAGGTAGGTCTTGATTTGTTTATATTAATATTAATAATAACTTTAAAGATAACGATGTGTCCCCCAAACCAATGTGTTTTAAATAACTTAAGGTGTAGG
>JBCJKH010058386.1:27990-64553 GCA_039877255.1 Loriculus beryllinus
CCAATGTGTTTTAAATAACGTAAGGTGTAGGCAAGAGGTGAGCCCCGCTGGAAGTGATTGATTCGGACACGTGGTCGGGTTCAGGGCAGAGGAGCTTGCGCGGCCATTGCGCGGGGACTGCGCGGCCCTATGCGGCCGTTCACCCGCGAAGATGCAGCCACAGCTGCGGAGTGGAAAATCGCAGGCGGCGAATACCTTTAGTTTTCAACCGCCTTAAATTCTCCACAACCTGCGGCAAAAGGAAATGGTTTACACATTGAAATCAGAGCCTGAGGCGCACAAGGGTGAGGCTGAGTCAAGTCTAGCCCGACCAAGTTTTTTGACATACGGGATCCATTCAGGTTTATGATTTACCCCGGTGTGCCGGGCCGGTAAGGCAATAACCGCGTTGTCTCTAGATGCCACCTCCGGCGGCACCACCTGAAGCTCTCGGCGGTGGGGAACGCTTTTCCTCTGCATAATCCCATGCCAGAATCTCCTGCACCCACAGCCCGTGTTTCACGGGCCGGATTTTTATAGAAGCCGTTTAGAGGGGCCGTGCTGTTCCTTGTGAAAGGTTAATGCGGGTTAAGAAAAACAAACAAAAAATCATATATATGTGTATTTAAGGCTTGCGGGAGTAAGAACGTTCCGATTTTCAGAGCTCCCCATCCTCAGGGGCTATACAGGGAGCGGTGGCACCAGGGATATTGGGGCCGGGACCCTCAGGCTCCGCCGGGTCCCTCCACGCTCCTGTGCGGGAGCGGGAGTGGGAGTTGAGCCGCGCCGTAACTCCTGAGCTGGGATAAATTGCCAGACGTGGCCCAGAGCTGGTGGGGATGAGCCAGTGATTATATTTAAATTCGCTATAATTGATTTGGGGAAGAGCTGCGGTGACAAGGATGAATTGATCCGCAAATTTATTGGCGAGGTAAATCCCGCTGGTAGCGAAAAGTCCGCGCTTCCCTCCCTTCGCCGGGAAGGGGGGGAGACCATCGCTCCTTTGCCAGCCGAGCCCCCTTAGAAACCCGCCCCGGAAGAGAGTGGAAGAAGGACCCCAGTGATGCCTGGGCTCCCCCCTTCCCGGCACCGGAGCCGCTTCCCTGCTGCTCTGGGGCGGGGAGGAGGGGAAAGCAGCTAACCAAACCCGAGGTAGAATGGGGAATGTGCGTGTATGAATCCGTCTCGGTTCCTCCCGTCTCAGAAAGACCCATGGCAATACTAGGTACGACACCGACTTAAGCTGCTGTTAGAAGCCGGTTCCCCACCCGCAGCACAGGCACCCTCCAGCCCTGAAGAACCCAGAATCCCCGCTCCCCCCGCACAAAGCGCTCATACCTCTTCAGTACAAAACGCCGTTTATTTTCCACCCCGCCGCGGAGTGGGGAGGGCTTGGGGAATAATTTAGCATGCATAAGTAGAGGTCATTTTTTGTCTTTTTTATAAATATGATATACAAAAATAAAGACAGTATTGAGATTCCCAGCAGTTTTAACGTTCATGACATAAACAATTTTCCCGATATATAGTAAGAACAAAACATTTCCAATATTCAGCAAAAGGAACGCGCTTCCAGGGTTTAGGGATGGGGGGGAGTCAAGGTTTGACTGATTTTCAGTCAATAACACTGTATTCACCGTAAATCCTCTTCCCCGCCAGGCATGCGGAGGATCCTCTTCTCCATCCCCCTCCATGCCTGGAGGGGTCGGACCAAGGAGGGCAGCGGGGCCGGTGCCGACCAAGAGTGGCCAGGGCTCACCCCGGAGGGAGGGAGCGGGGCGTGCAGGGGGCTCACTGGGGCTGTGCCGGGGCTCCGGGCCGGCCCCGGGGCTGCGTGTCCTCCTCGTCCGCCTCGGAGCAGTCGGAGGAGTGGTATGGGCAGCATCGCCCGGCCGCCGGCGGCTCCTCTTCCTCCTCCTCTTCTTCCTCGTCCTCGGGTTCGCTGTCGGGCAGCTCCCGCATTCTCCTCCCGCCGCTCTTCTCCGGGGCTGACAGCAGCAAATCCTCATCCCCCTTGTCCTCCCCGCCGCCCCCCTTCTGCTTCTCGGCCTCCTGTGCCGCCTGCTCCTTCGCCTTCTTGCTGCGCTTCCACTTCATGCGACGGTTCTGGAACCAAATCTTCACCTGGGGGAGACGGGGACACACACACACACACACCCACACCAGTTCACTCACCGCCCCCCTCGACGGCAGCACCCACCCCACCACCAGCCCCCCCTCGCCGGCGGGGACTCACCTGTGTCTCGGTGAGCATTAGCGACGTGGCCACCTCGAAGCGCTTGGGCCGGGAAAGGTACTTGTTGAGCTTGAACTGGTGCTCCAGCTCCAGCAGCTGCTGGCTGGTGAAGGCCGTGCGGGGCCGGCGGCACTTCCCCAGCAGGTTGGACTGAGCTTGGGCTGGGAAAGGAGAGCGAAGGGTGAGCGCAGAGCCACCCCACCGTGACCGCGCAGCCCCCGGGATGAGGCAGGAAAAGCAGGGAGGCGGGAATTGGAGCAAGTATGGGCAGTTACCCACGGACCGAGGGAGAGATCTCCCCCAGCCTCCGGCACAGTGTCAGGACAGCCCACACAAGGACCAAATAAATAAAAAACCATTAAATCTTTTAAATCAATAAAAATATGTCTCTTGATTTCCCAAGAGCCTAACAAATGCGAGACAATAAAACGGAGGCAGGGATTGCTGCGAAGAGGTCCCGCGCTCTCCAGGGAGCAGCAATTTGCTCCATTTAATGTTTTAGTTGAACGTGCCGCGCTCCCAGTCCGCCCATACCCGTTTAATTAACGGGATTGCAGCGGGTACCCCTCCCTCCCGCCAGCCAGGAGCACCGGCTGCCAGTCAGAGCGTCAATCAGTGCCGAGGGCTGGAAAACTGCCTTTGAACAGGGAAAAAAAGAATATACAGAAAGAGCGATGTATTGTCCACGTTCGGAAATAATAATTCAAATCAAGGACTCTGTGTGTGTATATGTAATAGATAATATTTATGTAAAAGACACAGGGATATATATACGGATATAGGTATAAAAATACATATAAAAGACCAGGAGATGACCAAGAAGGAAGTCATAGGGCAGGGGGAAGGCTGAGCACCTTCCCGGAGCCTGGACACCGCGGGGGATGCATCGCGGCAGCGCTGCTGCCCGTTTCTCGAAGCGTTTCGGTACTTCGGCTTATTTGGTTTAGGAAGAATCTGTCCAGATCCGAGGCAGGGCCGCGCTCGGAGCCGCTCTCTAAACAGGCCGGACAGAGGAGGACAGTGTCAGCTCTCGGGCAGCCGCGCCGGGGAGGTTTTGTCACTGCGGTGCGATTTTCCGAGGCTCCATTCTTGTTTCTCTCCTGTTATTTATTCCCGCTCTGCTCCTTGTTTGAGAGACAGGGCTCTGACAGCTCTCCTAATTATTTTTCTTCCTGAATGTTCCAGTCTAAACAACCCCAATTCGAGGGAAAACAATGGACGTTTTTGTCTGTGAATGTGTGCGTGGAGTACGAGAAGGGGAGGGGGGGAAAACTCAAACCTAACACACTAAAAAAAGAAATCGCAATTCTTTTCCTGGCACGGTTTTGGTAAAACTACACCTCCGATATTGTTAAATCGGCCATTCCCACAGAGAGCTCACACCTCCGAAAACGATCTTTGCCTAAAACAGATGCACGCAAGGCTCCCTCCACCGCCGCGAGGCCTAGTGCTCGGCAGAGCGCCTTGGCCGCGGATTGCCTGCTTCAACGCTGCATTCCCAACCCCAAACGGAAACCGTTCCGACTCCATTTATTTGGTGTCTCATCATGATCCCCAGGGAACGCGGGACCCCGAATTTCTGGCTAACCCCAGATGCTCCCTATGCTCCCATCAGAGCCTCCCATAATAATTATAAGCCCACTTCCGAGAAAAGAGAATAAAATTGAGAACGGCAACTAAGCAATGGGACCTGCCACCCCGCCTTTGAGGGGAGACATTGAGACCAGGCTCTTGGAGGAGTCCAGGGTACAACTGCCCCTGCCTTGCTCGCCCCTCCCCGACGGCTTTTGCACCCTGTGACGGCGGGAACAGGCACTCGCAACGGCAGGAATCGATTTCCCACCTTCCTTGGTGATCCTACTGGGAAAAGTCCGGCTGCACTGGGCGACCCCCAAGCCCCGGTCTCCTTTGTGGATCGCTATTTCCTCCCTCTAATAACAAATAAATAAATAAAGTACAATACTAAATGTCGCCTCCGGTTTAAATCTGCAGCTTATGTACGCGAGAGCAGAGATTTTCCCCTCCTCTCCTCTTTCCTAGAGGCAGTTCCCCGAAGGCCACAGCACCGGGACGGGACAGGGATGCGGGTCAGAGGGATAAGGTTGCAGGGCGGCGGGAGGCAGATACTCACAGCTGAAGTCAGGCATTTTGGGGAGGATCATGCCGGCTGTGGAGGCCCGCAGCCACTGGTCCAGCTGGAAGGTACCGGCGCTGAGCTTGATAGGATCGGCAGCAGGATGGGCCGGGTGCGCTCCCTGCACTTGCGAGTAGGGGTAGGAGAGGGCCGGGTGCTGCCCGCCCAGCGCCGAGTACCCGTACACGGGGTGCCCGTAGAGGGCCGCCTGCGCCGGCATGCCCGGCCCGCCGGGAGCCGCGGGGTGCAGTCCCAGGGCCATGCCGGCTGCCGAGGCGTGGTGGTGCGGGTGTGCGCCGGTACCGGGCAGGAAGCCGGGTTTGGGGACCAGGGCGCAGTGTGCGGCCAGGAGGCGAGGCGGAGAGGGGCTGTCGGTGCGCAGGCAGTCTGCGGGGCCGCCGGCGGGATGCTCGGAGGAGGACGAAGAGGATGAGGAGGACGAGGAAGAAGAGGAAGAAGAAGAGGACGGGGGGCTGCCGCTCCCGCTGCTGCTACTGCCGCTGCCGCCCAGCGAGGTGACCAGGGCCAGCGGCGCGCTCTGCCCCGCCGCCACCGCCGCCGCCTTGGGGGGGTCGACAGCCAGCAGCGCGTCGATACGGAAATTTTTGGATTTTTCCATGGGAGCGCGGGCGGGCTGGGCCGGGATCGGGGGAGGGCAGCGGCGGACAGCGGGCTGCCCCGGGCCGGCCGCGTCTCCCGGCGGCGGCGGGCGGCAGTGTGGCCGCGCTCCGCGGAGCGCCCCTTCAAGAGCCGCAGGCGGCTCCCATTGGGCCGGCTCCGCCGCGGCCTCGCCAGCCATTGGCCCCGTTGCCCACCTGTCACGGAGGAGCGGGGGGAGGCCCGCCCCCTTCCACACCCCCTTTTCCCCCCGCCCGGTTGCGGGCAGCGGTGGGGGAATAGCCCGGTGTCGGTACCGAGTACCGGCTGCACTCCGCGGGGATAGCCCTGCAAGCCCCGGACCTGCCTTCGCCCTGTCGGCAGAGGGGTCTCCCGCCCCCTGCTCGGTGATCGCCTTCCACCGTTCCCGCACACGGCAAACATTCGCCATAAACGCGCCGCCGACCGCTTTTTAACGAGTCGGAAAGAATAAACACCTGCGGGTCAGGGAGTCACGCCTGCCACCAGCCCCCGGGTTTGTCGACAGCGTTATTAGACCTGCTTATCTAGCACAAACGGGCCCGGACAGAAAAGGGAAAGAGCGGGGCGAGGGGTCGCTCCCCCGTTTCCCGGGGGGGCCGCAGGGTGAGGCGGTGTGAGCGGGAGGTCAGGCCGCGTTACGGACCGCTGCCACGGTAAACACGCTCCCCCTTCGAAGAGCCTTTGCCAGCCCCGGGCAGAAGGCGCCCGGCTGCGGGAAATGCCCGTGTGGCGACAGCGTCGCCATGAACCCCCCCCCGGTACGGGCGGCTTCGTGCCCCAGGGGCAGCGGTGCCACTGCGGCGAGGGAGCGCTGTTTCCCCCGTCTGTGCCCCGGGGATGAGGGACCTGGAAGCAGCGAAAGGAGCGAGGGAATGGGCGAAAGAAGAGGAGAGGAGGAAACAGAGTCCGGTACAACCAACAAAATATCTGACAGCTCCTGCTCCCCTTCCAGCCGCTGCTCGGGGGTAAAAGGCCTGGAGCACCTCTGCGAGGTGTGCGAACGCACACATAGACACACATCCATGCACACACATGTGAACGCACACAGACACACACACGAGCGCCTTTTTGCTCTGTGCCCTGATATTCCCCTTCTCTACTGCACCGACTCTTCTTTCCCTGACCTCTCCAACTGGAACCTCTGGATGCACTCACACAGCAGACACACAGACACAAGCAGGTCTGACACGTAGACACAACAACAGCAAGTGCACAGACAGGAGTAGGGTGGACACGTGGCCACAACCACAGCAGACACACAGACACAACCACAGCAGACACACGGACTCATGTGTACAGGCCAGACACAATCGCGCTCGGCAGACATCCGCACACCAGTGACCCCATAACCGCACATTGGTACAGGCAGAACAAATGCACCGGGATCCACACAGCAGCCGCTCCCACACCGGGAGCCCCGACATGCATCCCCGCACAACCCGCACCCGCAGGTGCTCGCAGCACCGTGCCCCCCAGCTCCCCGGACTCTGCAGGAGAGGGGTAAAATGAGCTGCGAGATCATTGTTATGAGTCTCGCCGGCTCTGCCAGGCCACCGGCGGGCTCCGAGGGCCCGGGTAGGCCCCTGGTAAAGGGCCCGTGGGTTGCCGGGCTCCCAGCTGAACCCACTTTTCCCTCTGAGAGATACTTTGGGCCCTACACATGAGGTAGCCCCACGGCAGCAAGCGTCCCGAACGACGGCTTGTCCTCATCTCCGGAGGCGATGCTGGTCCCACACCCTCCTTCCCTGCATCCCGACGGGGCTGAGGGCAGCCCCCCTTCAGTGTGCACCCTGGGCAGGGGTGTCCAGCCCGCTGGAATCGGGGACGCGGCTGTCACTGGCCGGGCGACCCGAGCACGGCCGATGCCAACTGCCGGGCAGGCAGTGCCGGGGCTGCGCGGGTCGTTCCGCACGTACTGAGATCATCTTGCGGCCCCTTCTCGGGGCAGTTTTGGGGGAGGAGGGGGGAAATCACCTCGCTCAAGCAGAGACCGGGAGCGCAACGCTGCGCTCAGGACACGGGTTGGGGTTCGTGTCCGCTGCAGGCGGGAGAGGTACCCGGTGCTGTGAACGCTTCTCAGACGCCGGGGAGCTGGAGGGGGCGAGGGCTGCATTCGCATCGTCGGCGCCCTGCTCCGCTCCACTGCCGCCTCCCCGGGTGGGCTCCGGAGGGTCGCCCCGTCTGGGCACCCCGCGGCTCCCGGCCCGGAGCCGCACTCAGGCACCCTTTGGATGATG
Source organism: Loriculus beryllinus (assembly GCA_039877255.1). NCBI lineage: Eukaryota > Metazoa > Chordata > Aves > Psittaciformes > Psittacidae > Loriculus > Loriculus beryllinus. The sequence goes on from JBCJKH010058386.1 coordinate 35,216, forward strand.
GACGCGGGGAGAAGCGACTCGCAAGCTTCAGATGAGCAGCGAGCAGGGCCCGAGTGGCGCTGCCGAGGCAGGGCTCCTCCATCCACCATAGCCCCAGCTCTTCAGGAGCACCCCAAAGGGCCAGACCGGGCCGCGGCCTCAGCGGTTGCTCGCCTTCACCCTCCTCATTGATCCCAGGCTGCTCTCCCACCCGGGACGGAACATATAGAGAAGGATTTCGATTTTCAGACCTTTCTGACCTTTTTGGTTTTTAATCGAATATAATTTTTTCTCTACTTTTCTTTCTTTGTTAAAAATATGTTTTATTCTTTTTCCCCCATGTTTATTTATAAATTGTCTTTCATTTTTGTTTATTTTCTTTTTTCTTCTTTTCTTTCAATTTTTCTTTTATTCTTTTTTGTTTTATTTCTTATTTTATTTATTTATTCTTTTTTGTTCGTTGTAATACATTTTTTCCTCCCTGCTCTCCGCTCTGCTCCGTTCCGTTCCCTGTGTTTGCCTTCTCCCCCCACTATCCCCCAGGTGCCGCAGGGCATCCGGGCCGGCTGAACTCCCCGCGGCTCCCGCACCTGTGTTGATCCAGTATATTGCCCGGGAGCCAACAATGCGCGGTTATCTCGGCGGAGATAGCGCAAGGAGCGCGCTGCGCCGACACCTCCGGGTGGTCCCCTTTCAGCAGACCAGCGCTGCCCCGGCCGTGGGCAAACAGATGCCGATCTGCCCTTTTGAACAGCCAGGGCGGTGCGTGGGGCCGTGGGGAAACCCCTGGTGGCACCGGGAGGGAAGGGGGTACCCGGTGGGAAGGACGAAGCTCCCGGAGCCCTGCGCTAGGGAGTCGGAGGGCTCGGTCCTCTGAATGACCCCCCTCAAAACCCCGGTCTCCCCACGCCGTCCTGTCTCTCCAAAGCCGTTACAAGCCGCGGGCGCTGGTCCAGCGTTATTGCCAAAAACACATATTACACTGCGACATTCTGTAAATGAGATAATGATACATAAACCTCCCTGATAAATGTGACATCCTCGGGATGTCTCCTCTAAATTAGCCGCTTGCATTGACTGCTAATAATGGTGAGTTTATGAAAGCAATTTCAGTGCAAAAAGCACAGGGTCTTCTCGGTCTAATCAGCCTGCTTCTCTTAATGGATGAGGGGGTCAGCCGGAGAATTATTGACACTCTGCTGCCCTTAACCTGTTTCCCAATAAAGCTGATTAGTTTTTGTCAATTCATCAGCTAACCACTCTCGCCGGGACTGCATCAAAGCCGTATTTGCTCAGGGGAAATCAACAAGTCACAGATCAGATCCATTACGGAGCGGCTCCGGCTCCCTAGCTCGGGGGGGGGGGGATGGTCCTAAGCACCGGCGTGTGTGTGGGGGAGAGGCTCTTCTGGGGAGAAAACGAGCCCCTCGGGGCATTCTGGCTGGCAAAACCGGCCCTGGGTACCTGGAAAGTGCCTGGGCGTTGGCAAACCTGGGCTTTTTTCGCCCGGGAAAAGAGAAAAGGATCCCGGGAGGGGTCCGGGCGTCACACGGGCGGATGGGTGCCCATCCTGTCCTAGCTGTGTGCCCGGAGGCGACCGCCTCTGCACGTCCCTCGCAGGCAAAGGGTATTAATGTCACTCCCGGTGAGAAGAGACCGCCAAAAACCTTTCCCTAACGCAAACCCCAATATATAGGGGGAAAAAGCTGGCCCCGCATAAGGAGGCTGGGATGCTTTATTGTTATTATTTTGTGTTCGTGTTTTTGTGTTTGCTAGTTCGTTGTTTGGTGTTTGTTTGGTTTTTTTTTTCCTCAAGCCATCTTCCAAAGTTTTGCCTGGCTCCCGTTGGACTTTCTCTTCCATAACATCGAGCAAAATAATCTAAATGCATTTCAGCCACTGCTGCGATCCCCGCATCGGGCGCGGGTTCTTAACCGGAATAACGAAAGCTCGACGGTTTTTGCTTATCCACAAGAAAACAACAAAAAGCCCACCCAATGTGCGCTGCCCCTTTAAGCCCCGGCCGACAGCCTCTCAGTCCACCCCCCTTCAATTTAATTTCATTAAAACAGAGCATGAATATTTCTATTAAACCTAAAATGAAATATGAAGCCATTTAGACTCTGCCTGCACCAATCACCCAGATTTATGACTTTTATTCATCACATCAAGAGCTGGGAAAAATGAATTTTCTTCACCCAGGAAGGAAATAAAAACCCTGCCTTGGTCATTTCCAGAAAGCTGTTAATTTGCCCATGTGGTAATTACTTTCACAATTAACTAAAATACAAATCAACCTGACAAATTGGGTTAGTTTATATATTAATTAGCCAGTTTAAATTTATTCATTATGAAAAGACAATTTAAGAGGACCCCGGGTGTCTGTTTTATCGCAATAAATTATTGTTAGGAAATGGGGGCTAATAAAATATCACCAATATTTGAGTGCACCGCGCCGATGGGGAGCTGCCGCTCCGGGGCTTGCGCGGGCCGGAGCGCGGCTTTCCGCGGGGTCGAGGAGGAAATAGCGTCCCGAAGGAGGAGGAGAAAGAGGAGAAGGGCTAGGGCTGGGGCCGGGGCCGTGCCCCCCCCTCCAGCTGCGCTGATTTAACACTCCGTCGATAGGATCATTCGATGCCTTTTAGCTTGTGATCTTTATAAATGTCCCGCTATTAAATTAGAAAATGATTCTCTCCTCGTTTAATTGTATTCTTTCGTTTCTTATTTCCAATTAATTAGTCCTATCGACGTTGCAATATTTTAAATGACTGGAGTCCGTTTACAGTTTAAAATATATGGGTCAGCGCATGCAATTTTAGACTAAGCAGAACTATATAATGTGGGTTTTAACTACTCTTCTCTCATACGTCTTAAACATCTGGCTAAATGCATCATTTGGAAACACCGCGGGTATTTTTACGCGCCCGGGACCCGCCGCACCTCTGCCCCTCCGCGCTCCGCAGGAACGCGGTCGCGGTGCCTGCGCACAGCGCGCATTTCTGAAAATCGCCTGTGCCACCGCTTGAGCCGCGCTGGAAAAAAACGGAGCTTCGGGGACAGAGCCGGCGGGTTCGGGAACAAGGTGCTGAATGTTTCTCTCAGCACAGCCCAGGGTGCTGTGAAGCCATTTCGGGGTCCCCCCGCAAACCCTCCCCTGCTCACCATCTCCCCCCCATCCCTTCCCCAGGCAGACGGCATTGCCGGAGAATGGGTTGAGGGGCTGCATAGGGGACCTCCTGCTGCCTGTCCGGGGCAGGAGCCTCTGCTGGGCACTAAAGTGGGGATAATGGGGTATTAAATGTATATTAAACACATATAATGGGGTATAAAATTAACCAGCCCCCTCCTGACTGGGGTGGTTTGTGGGGATCCCCCAAAACACTGCTGGGGATGGAGAGGGACATGCATATCTTTCCTGTACCAGAAGTAAATGGGATCCTGGTGCTCCTTCACCTACTCCGATCCACTCTCCTCCATAGGAAAGACCCCTGAGAGTTGCACAGGGTGGGCAACATGGGTCACCTTACTTAACTCCTCTCCAGGGTCACCCTGATCCAATGTAACCCCCTTTCTTGGAGGACCCACAGATTTTGCAGTCCCTCCTTCTCCATGAGCTGGGCTGGCTCTGTCTCCGTGCTGTGAGTCGTGGGGGGACCTCCCCAGTCATGGAGGTGGGCACCTGAACAAGCAAAATCTGGGGGAGCAACCCCCAGGAGCAGGCTGGCAGAAGCACCAGAGGGACAGACAAGGCTGGCTGTGACAGTGTGGGCCTGTGGGACACATGCTCTGCTCCCTGCTCCCCCTTCTCCTGGTGGCTCCCCTTAGTTCAGATGGACACAAACACCAAGGTCTCCTGGTTCTTTACCTCTCAGCTGATGCCTTCTCAGTGGTCCAGCCCACCTCATCCTACTCTCCAGTGTGCAAGGGCTTGGGGGCCACTGCAGGGGCTATGTGTCTCGGATATTGTGTCTATAAACAGGGACCTGGGACACCTCTCCGTAATGGCCTTTCTGGGCAGCTGGTTTGTGCTGAACACCTGGAATGGAGAAGTCGACTCCCACCCATGCCTGGGGTAATGCTGAACCTCTCCTTGATAACTGTGGGCTTGGCCAGAGAAAAGCTGGGTGCAGACTCATCCCTGTAGCAGGCAGAGTTGTGCTTTGCTATCTAACAACTCACCTTGTGTCACTGGTCCCTCCAAATGGGAGTGTCCCAGGAATCTGGAGACCTCCTTGAGCTTCAGAGGTTCAGGTGGTCCCAGCCTCAGCCTCCAGCCCTGCCTCCAGCCCTGCCTCCATAGGACTCCCTCTCCAAACAGGCAAGGCTTCTTGCAGTTGATTTTAGAGGACTTACTTGGAGAAAGAGCCAATCCGTGTGCGTGGAGAGTGGGACACCTGCCACCTTTCCAGGAGTCACGTGAAGACTCTCCTCACTTTCCTGCTGCTCAGCTCTGAAGTTGTTTGGGCCTCCAGCGTGCACATCAGAGGAACAACGTAAATGTCAGGAAGGATAAAAGATGAATCATAAGGGCAGATTAATAATGTGACAAATACTATTGTTTCCTGGCCTGGGCTCCAAAGGTCTCCTCCATTCATGGTGGGCTCAGGAAAACGCATCTAATGTGGCAAAACCTAAACGTGAACTGTTCCCGCTATTAATTGTATCAAGTGTCATTGTAGTAACATTAATCATGGCAGGTTCCTCCAGCGATTTAGGAGATTGTAATATGTGATTCCATAAGACTCTCATTGTGATTTAGCATTGATTAATGTCCATTCATAAAATGATATAAAACTTACTTCTTTTCCATTGTAGAGCCCCAAACCGCATTCCAGCCAATATTTCAAAACCTTGTTAATGTAACTGCTAATTTCAGCGGGTGATGGTGATGGTTATGGTGTACATGGGCTCGTGTGGAGGGGTCTGCAGCGGGGGCAGGAAGAGGTGAGAGAAATTATTTCTGTAGCAGAAGATTGCTGTCCAGTTTAAATTATTTCAGGTGTCACGGGGTTATTCTGCTGCGACTTCAGATTCACACCACAGCATTGAATTGGAACTTCGAAATGCCCGACCCTAAACGCTTACAGAAGCAACTCATTTTGGTGATAAACCTCACAGGATTTGTACCTGTGGCTTTTTCATTCCTCTGCGGCGTTTGGCAGTGAACTGGAAGTATTCATAGGTACGGTTTGCTTTCACTGTATTTTTCTGCAGGCAGGAGGCTCTGCTTGGCACAGGGCCTAGTACAGAATAGCTCATGCTCTATGTTTCTTTTTCCTTCATTCTTCTTTTAAAAGCACATACCAGGGATTGCGATGTGCATGCATCATGTTGTGCGACCAAGGAACCACGCTCTGGCAAAAACCAGGGCAAATCAGTGAAGCAGGGAGGAGATTGCATGACAAGTAAAATGTTTAGAGAATTACAAAACATAAAGGCTGGAAGTTGACATCTGGGTAAAAACCAATGTATAATAGCAAGTTCAACATCTGGTGCTTTAGTATGTATAATTCAGCCAGAGATAATAGATAATAGAGAGTTCGCAGGATCACTTGATGGGAAATATATTGATAATACAATTTTTCTTTGCAAAATGTATGCAATAATTGCAGTTTTGGTTTAATAATAAATTTAACTTTGAAGAATCGTTTGATTCAAACCTCTGCTTTTTCTAATGGCATTCAGAATTATTAATATCTGTCTAGCCAGCTAAAGAGGTTTTTAAGAGAGTAGGCTGGGTGTTCTGCAATTAGAGTAGCCATCTGCCCTTTATTAAAACTCCATTAACCTTTACATTAAAATGCATTTAAAATGCAGACACACTGAAAATATCAAACACAAATAAAATAGACAAATCTTAAGTGCTTTCTTTGCTTTACTGGCTTATTTGTGCAGAATGTGGCAACTTGTGGCACCTATAATTTTCTGAGGACAGATAATACTTTGTAACATCAATTTTCCCATGTTAAGGATAGGAAATAATTACAGGAAGGCAATGGAATTAATAACATCTCTGATGAAAATTTCTAGAACATGATCTTGATTATGGAAGGTTAGAAAATCGTTTAAAGTTCATATTATTACCTTCAGAATAAAACGCTCAATTTTAAGAGCGGAACTAATTTGCTGTGCTCATGAAGCTCTGGTGATGACAGTGGAGATATTTACATGGTAGAATGGCTTATACAAATAAAATGGTTGAAAATTTCCTGAAAATAGTCGGATATATCATCAGTATAAAACTCAACACAGTTCCTGTAGATGCTGCTGCATTGTTCCCTTGAGCCCTGTACTGCTGTATCTCTCTAAGGAGTGAGACCGATACTGTAATTTCCCTGCCTGAATTATTGCTTCTACTGGCAGAGCTGCTGATTTTGTCTGTAAATAAATATGCCTCAAATACCCCTTCTAAGACCTGTTTTTCTTGCTTCTAATTTCAATTTCACCGCATTTGATCAATGGAGGCTGAAATGCCTGAGTTAAAATATCTGCCTGCTTTTCATTTTTTTAAGTCAGCAAAAATGGCTCAGCCATTTCCATGACCCAGGTTAAGAAATAATGTCATTGTTTTACCGGGCTTCAAGTCTTTCCAGTGAGGGTGTTTGCATACCCACTGAGCCGTGATTTATGGCCACAGCTGGTATGGATCAGGTCCCCCCTGGCACGGGGCACACCTCCTGTCATCGATCCCACACACCCAGCCTTTGGCCAAATCATAAAACTTTCAAAAGCAGCTCCTCCGTGAGCTATGCTGCCTGCTCATCTGCATTTCCTCTGCTCCGGAGATAACCCTGGTCAGGATCTGAGCAGGATTTCCCTCCTTGTCACTGCTTTTTCTGTCTCCCATAAGCTGCAGCAGGAGGGACTGGAGGAGCGAGGTGTCAGACCCAAGCGCAGCGAGGGAAATGGGCTGAGGAAGGAGCTGGTGGCAGCACGGAGCTGGGTGAGTGATGCTCACCGAGCCCTGTGGGTACCGCACCTGCAGTGAGGGCTCACAGGGGGAATTCAGAGCTGGACATGATGGAGGCAGCTGAGGGAACCCCAGAGCCAGAGATGGAAGGCTGGGAAAAGAGAAAGGGTGGTGGGAGGCAAGAAGGGATGGGGAGGACGCGGCAAGGGATCCAGGTCTGCGATGCAGAGGAGGGGTAGCGGGAAGCGAGAGGCAGCGCCTGGAGAGTGTCACGCAAAGAGGACGTCAGCATGGAGAGGGAGAGGTCAGGGTGGTCAATACCTGCGTGATCGGATGCTGCTGCACTCAGCAGTTGTGCACAGAGAGATTTCTGACAGTCCGGGGATAAAATGCACCCATTTTCATTGCAGAATTGCCTTTGTAAAAATTTTACATGGCAAAGAATTTCAATCCAAACAGCAAGAAAATGCTTTCACTTGAGGTGACGGTGTATTTGCAAAGCCATCGTTTCTCAGACAGTTTTACAACATTTTGCAATTTATTTTTATTCAGAACAAACTCAAATGTCAAAATTGCAGAATCTCCCAAGAACCACAAATCCTGCTTGCTTCGAGGCTCTGGTCTCAAGGACCCTGTGTATCACACAGTACAATGTAAGTTCAGATCCTAGTAAAGCCCTGCTGATACGGAAACAGTTTGGGCAATTAAATAATATATTTCCAAGAACCATCATGCTATTTTCTTAATGGCATTTTCAGTAGCAGAATCCACATCTCCCTAAATTAAAGGGTCATCTTGGAAAAAAAACGTATTAGGGGTCTTTTTAACAGGTTTGTAGTTTCCTTAGCTGGGTTTATATATGGTCCTTATATTGACAACATTTTTTGATTAATATTGTGTATAACAATCTAACATTCCTTAATGCGTCTGTTGAATTAATTATGCAGAAACATTTGTCCACCTGAATGTACTATTGATGAAATTACATTTTATTGACAAAACGACAATTTAATACTGAGCTTTCCCAAAGCTCTCTGCTGAATAGGTTGCTTCAGCAATTAGAACAGAGGGTGCGGGCAACTCAGAATGTCCTTTTGTTTTCCCCCAGATTTCTCAGTTGGCTATGAGTATGTCAGATTTGCTGCTGGCAGTATATGCTGGTCTGCTTTGGGTGTTCTGCGAATGGCCGATATACACAGGAGTGGTTTCTTCCATAGCTTCTGCCAGCTGAGAGCAATGAAGTTTGCTAAAATACACCTGTGGGTAATGGCCCAAACATTTCCTTTTGGCAGGAGTCCTGATGCGGCTTTGGGCAGTTCAAATCATTTTGGTAAATGAGTGGAACTGTGGTGGAGTGGAACTGTGGTCGGGTGATGTATATGGCTGTTTAGGGGGAAAAAAGAGTTACCTCCATTAGTATGTCCTGCAAAGAGCGTGGATTTGCCGCCCTATCCATACCTTGGCTAGAAGAGTGTTTGAAACTTTCTTCTCTCATCACAGTGTGGACAGTATGATCTTGCTGTGTGGTCTTAAATATGCTTTTGTTTGGCTTTTGCTGTGTTTTTTAACCTCAGACTTTAAAAATCAAGCAGACCTCAAGATGATAGATTTGGGGTGGGATTTTCAAAAGCTTACAAGTGACTTAGGAGCAGGCATCCTATGAAATTGCTGGGGTTTTCAATCATTCAGGCACTTCTGAGAAGAATCTTACCCTTTATCAGGACCTTAGTTTCTCTTTCTTAAAAATTGGAGTGTAGAGGCGGTCCTGATGATGGAGAATAATATTGACTTTCTGTAGCTGATAGCAGAGATGTGAGTGGGCTGGGAGTTTTCCAAGCAGATGTTTCTTCCTTGGAAAATGCTGATTTATTGAAACTGAAACTTTTCATGGGAACATATCAGTACTGATTAAATTTTGTTGAGAGAGATTGCTAAGGCCTGAGCCAAAATTTCTGTCTGTAGCAAAAAAAATGAGACCCTGGAATGGGGAATGGCCAACAGGTCATGGCAGCCATCTGGAGCCTGTCTGGGTCAGGTAGAGGAGCGGATGGGCTGCGGGTCTCCCACATAACTGACATAGCCCTTGGGCTATTGCTTACTGTAATGATCATCTACTGTTTTTTCACAAAACAAACTTAAAATCTCTCCAGTTTATTCCTATATGGAATGGAAAGTTTATTTCTTGCCTAAGTTGTTGTGAGAATTAAACAATTGCTTGCAAAGATCTCTGAAAAACCAATCTACCGAATTACTGGTATCGCAGTTATTACTCATTTAGAGAGGAAGTTGCATTGCAGGGTATGATCAAGAGAAACCCGTTGAAGAGGATGTCTGAATGTCAAGTCCAAAGACTGAATCCTCTGGAAGCAAATTACTGGTAACTGCATTATGGTGAGTTATCATCAGTAAATGTTATTAGCGGGAGGATTTGTTCCCATGTCAGAATGATGTTAATACAATATTAGTGATGCAGGTCTTTGGTGTCAACATGAGAATATCAAATGCAAGTGGAGGAAAATTGTATTGGATTGTGGAGATGATGGCAAATCAATGACACAGAAAATCTATGGAGAGCAGTTCACACTGACACGAGAAAGCAGTGTCTGCATAAATCAGTGCAGACCAATGGACACTGAAAGGAAATTTCCATGCAAGATTAAGTGGACATTGTTATCATGTCAGGACTATGTGAAATAAGTGCTGCAAAATGAGGATGATACTGTGATACCGACATTTAGAGCAACTAATGTCAACAGAAATTACTCTCATTAAAAAAACCCAATAGGCTTCTCCATTACAGATGGCAGCAGAAGCAGCTATGCAGCTCCACCATGCCTGGGAGCTCCCACAGTACATTAAGCCTTGCAGTGCTTGTTGCCGAGCAAACACACACCTGCACAATCTCTCCTGATCCAGAAAGATACTGAAGTTGGGGAACAGCAGATGTCTGTAAAAAAGACACAGCAGTATAAGAGGAGATAAAAGGAGGACATAGCCAGCATGGGGCAGCAGCCCCTGTTTTGCTGTATTTACCTGTATGCAAAAGAGAGAGATAAAGAATGAGGCGAGTGATGCTCTGGGAACTGTATGAGGACATGAAGCAGAGGGGGAGGTGGCTGCAGAAGTGCAGTGGGAGTTGACAAAATGATACTGATGGGAAGGAAAAGCTCATGGTGAAGCTGCCAACACCTTTTCTAAGTAGCTCCATGTTTAAGGAGATAACTAACATGTCTGAGGCAGATGAGTTGGTATGTCCCATTGTCCTATCTACTTGCAGTGTGAAGATTATGGAATGTTCTCGCCTGTGCCCTGACCTGCCAATCTGTCCAACACTGCACATGCAGCACAGCTGAGTAGCACTGCTAGATGTCCATTTAGTCCAGTCTTAAGCCTAGAAGTGCATCACAATACGTGTAACTGAATGGCACAACCCACCTGACATGGTTTAGTAGTGGCCTTGGCAGTCCTGGGGTAACAGTTGGACTTGAGGGTCTTGAAGGTCTTTTGCAACCTAGCTGATTTTATGATTCTACAATTCTACCTCATGTAGAGCATCTACGTATGTAACTATCGATGAGGCAGCTTGCACACAGCATGGGTACTGTGGATGCCTCACCTGAGAACAGGGGAGGCATAAATCCTGTTCTGAATGCTGCTGTTCTCAAAACACCTCCTGCCTTGCAGCCCAGCCCAGGCACGGTCCCTTCTCCCAGCATACAGCCTGTGTATCTTGTACTTGGGGAGTTCTCTGCTGGGGGTGGGAGGTGGTTCTGCATTTCCTACATTTAATGTGCATTTATTCAGTTAAGGCAGAGCGAGCTGGATCTGAGAGAAGTCAGTGGGAATTTTGCCACCAGTCTGATGTTGAATAAGACCAGGCCTTGTGTCTACAGAGCAGTGTAAGTGTCCTAATGTGTTTAAAGTGTTTATAAAATTACTCAAGTCAGACACATTTTTCAGTTCAGCCCATTAGCCTTTCACATGTGTTTGTGTGGAGCACAGCGCCCAGGCAGACTGGCGGCTTGTAAATGTTAAATCAGCATAAATATCACAGCCTCCATGAACACTGGTAGTGTGGCAACTTACAGCATGATTAACATAATGCAGGGAAAGAAAATATTGACATCTTATAAATCGGTATCTCCATAATGCTGCATGAAAAGTGACATCTGCAATACTAATGGACACCTAATTGATGTTATTACAATACTTACAGCTCACTGGGAAGCTGGCGAGAGAGCTTGTAAAAGAGATAAGATTAAAAGTTGTAGTAATTTCAGCCACATTTCTGGCAGCAAACTCCAGTGCAGCACTCACTTTAACTCCCACTTAAAGACACTGCTTGCATTTATTGCATTGTAGCTTCAGGGGTTGCTTCTCTGAGGATGCTGGGTGCTGGGCAGGAAAGAGGAGCAGTGGGAACTGAGCAGGAAAAGTCAGATTTTGGAACGAATCAGAGGGATTCTGTCACCCTGTTTCACACAGTGCAACATCAGTGACTGCTGCTCAAAGCTGTCTTGGCAAAACGGGGGGAGATGGAGAGGAACTCAATGACAGTGTGCACCTGCAGCAGTGACATGGGGAGATGCTAAAGAGGAAAAAGGCAGAGCCCCTCTCTGGCATGGGCTGTGACTGCTGTGAGGTCCACACACTGCTGTGGCATGTTTTCTAGTTCTGTTTCATACCTGGCTTCCCAGGCCTTGCCAATAAACTTGCAAATTTGCTTTAATTAGAGTTATGACAAATAGTTACCAGCTTAGCCTCATGCTGATCAGGGTGAGGCATCACTGACTAACATTTTACAAGGCATCTCTGTGATGTTTTTGTTTAACAGGGCTCTGGGATTTGTAGTGACACTGATTTCTCTCTGGGATATATAAACTTGCCTTTTTCCTCCTGCTACTCAAAGGACAAAATTATTTCCTGGAAGCACAGCAGTTACATTGGCTCTATTCCAAAGAAAATCCTGCTCCTCCAGCCTCTGGCAATCTGGGGCACTGGCTGAAATACTCACCCTGCTGGAAAGCTCTGGCCCCTTTTGACAAGGCTTCATGCATTTCTCTCTGTCCATACCAGACCATGTGTCAAAAATGACTCTGCCAGGGTGCTGCATGTGAATACAAGTAATTCACAGTATTGCTGGAATTGTGTCATGTCATTAAAGGAAAATCCTCAAGCAAAGTTGCCATGAATGCGCCAGGAATGGTTAAAATTTCAGGACTGGTGCATAATTTGCAAGATACCAATATGCCTATGGACACCCTGGTCCCTCATTGCTTGCTTGTCTCCAGCTCCAGTGGTGTTGATTTTGCTTCCGCCACATTTGAGCAATTGGTTTTAGTGGCTAGAACATAATTTGTGTGTTGAATAACCTAAACTCTTTAATTTAAGATTGCTTGCCCCCAGAGGGATTTAGATAACTTTCTTAAATGATGGCAAAGAGTGAGTGCGTTATCTTGAATCACAGTCTAGTTCCAGAACAATCAACTCTAAGTTGTTTAAGAAGACTGTGTACATTAAAGTGGCTGTAAATCAGCACAACGAAAACAACAGCACATGCAGAAATTCATTACGCTGGGGTGTTATTTTTATGAGTGTTTTGCAGCATAAAATTTAGCTGATGGATTCAAAATTACAAACTGCTGCCACTTCTTTCGCAGCAAACAGAATGCATTTCAATAAATAAATAAATGAAATAAACACCTAAATGCTTTATTATAATAAAGTTACTTGAGGCCAAGAGTTCAATAAGGAGAATTTATAAACATATCATTTGAGATCTTGGAAGGATTTCAACATAATTTGCTTGTGGTATGGTAAGTGAGGTGAAATCCATCTACAAGTCTCTCTGGAGTAATAAATATATGGAAGTGTCTATTTATATTTGCTATGAATTTACTGTAGAACAAAAATGCTCTAGACTATCCAAATCAAATATGCATGACTTTTGGGCAAGAAGGAAATTTTTTATGCACTTTATTCTTAAAGAAGATCAAATTTATTTCTCTGCAAAACACAAGCCCTCTTCTCTCTTTACTCATATGATCTAAATGCTACCACTCAGGTAAGGACTACGAGTACTGTTGAGGCTTTGAAGAATCAGGCTCAAGGGCCCCAGCTTACAGCAACGTTTTTGAATGTGCTTTCATCTAAGTTGACAGTGTAAATAAATTATAATGATTGAGACTTCATTTTATGTCCATTTGTAAATGAACATAGATTTTTCAATTTATCTAAGTAATTAACCTTTATCAGAACTGCTGGCTATAATGCAATGACAATTTTATACACAAATAGACACTACTGATTATCTGGAGGTATTTGGGGCTTGCTATCCAAGTCTACTTGTGAGCAAATTCTCTGTTGTGCAGGTGGATATGGATGAAGAGTCACCTACTACAAAATTCCCCATCCTGTTGTCAGCAGCTGCTTTGGTACGACAGTGAGATACGGGGTTGCTGAAAGGAACAACTCTGCTAAAGCAGGACAGTTTTTCACTTAGTGGCAATGCTGATATTTTCACCTTTGCTGCAGTTCACCACTGGAATTAAATCAACCTATTTGACTAACACAGGACTTTGAAACCCTGCGCAAGGAGCAGAAAAAAAGGATGGTCAATGAAAGGTCCTGGTGAAGTTTCATGCAGGGGAGGTATTAGATGTTATAGATGACCTCTTCGACTCCAGTAGAAATCCTGCCTCTTTTCTAAATAGCTGGTTTTAGGCTCCCTTTCTAGGGCTACATGGTTCACCACGAACAAATTTCCTCACTTAGTTGAAACTGAAAGGCCTTGTAGCCAATGTATCTCCAGTCTCTTGTATGTTATCTCTTTCTACTGCACTCACAAGAAAAAAAGGAGCAAGAAAGGTAGGAATTACTAAACCCATCCCTTTTCTTAATCCCACAGTCAGAGCTATTGTAGCTTTTTGTAGCTGATCTCTAGGAAGTGGATTTGTTTGCAGACATCCAGTATGGGAGCAAGGCAAGCCCCATTTTCCATTTGCAGTTTTGAAATGACCTGAAGGCTTAGCCAGGAGCTAAGAAATCTTGCCTTTAAAACTTCTTTAATTTGTTGCCTCTGCAGCCTTTCAGATTGTACAAAACCAACTGTTCTGATAGAAAAAAAAAAAAAAAAGAAAAGAAAACAGTTTAAAAATGTTTGGTATCTCCCATCTTTATACCACCAGAACCCTCCAGTACCAAAACAGAACCATAGGGGGGACACAACTACAGAGCATCAAATACATGTATTTTGGGAATTTTCACTTTCACCAAAGGAAACCAAAGCTCTTAAGAAACAACTTCCTACTCCAGGTATGCAGTAAAGTCAGAATTTAAGAAGGTGGTGGACAGAATCAAAATGTGGTCAGTGACTGGGTTATATCACACAGGTCAGTCTTCCTGCATGAGCAGCCTAGAGAACATGAAGGGATAGACTCAGAAGCAGTAGGGGCTTGAAGTCTAATGCAGCAAAATCATTTATAGTAGATTAGGCTAGCAAAAGATCAATCAGAGATTACGTAGGTATTTCTGATCACACTCTGGGCCTGGATCAAGGGCTTCCCAAGGTCTCTGACAACACCATTTTCTAAGATCTGACAGCAGGCTGAACTGCTGAAAACCTGCTATGTAATATAATTGATGTTTAAAAGTGCTATGAGTTATTCTGGCCAATTTAAGAGAAAGAAAATGTCCCTTCTGTCCTCCTGGCATACAAATCATAAGATGGATAATAAAATACAGATTGTGACAGAGTTGCTTTCCCCTCTGTTTTGGAAATGAATAACTTTAAAACATTGGCAATCTCTTCTTGCCTGGGTTTTGAACTCCCAAACCCATGTTTTAGCATGCTAGGTTCTTTCCGTTGTGGGAGGGAAGGCAAGCATTTGAATAGTTTGGGTTTTGGCAAGCAGGGCAAAAAATCATCAAACCCTGAAACTATTAAATTCTTGAGAAAGAAAGAAACAGAGTCAGCAAAAAGTTGCAGTGAAAAGGAGCCTCTCCTAATGAGGAGAAGCCATGGCAGAAGCAGCATCACTGAACTTGCTCTGGGGCCACATGGACCAAGATGGTGACAGCCAACCCCTTAAAAAGGCAGAAGCTGAAGAAGGTCTGATGTCCCAGCAGACCTTGACTTGGAAAAGAAAAAGAAGGAAATAGTTGGCAGTGACTGAAAGTACGTATGAAAGAAAATATTACAAGACCTCTGGAGATGGATGTTTCCACACACTTACTTACCAAGTCTAGAGATGAAGTGGAAAAGATCCAATTCAGTCTGATTAACAGTTGCTGCTGTGGATGAGGAAAGGGAACTAGGGTCCATCTCTCTGGACCCCTGACTTGAACAACCTAAGGAATGCTTTTTACCTTTTTTCTTTTTCTTTTCTTTTTTTTTTTGTTTTTAATTCTTTTCTGGAAGAAGGGGTTTTATTCTTTACATGTTTAGAAAATACTTCCCAAATACAGGCATCTTGTACCCCTTAACAAGGAAATGACATGCAAACAAACAACAATCTGCTGGTTTTCTTAATGGAAAGTAGTTTTGGAGCATAGATGTAGGTTAAATCAATGCTGTGGAAGTCAAAAACCAGTGAGGGTTAGAAACAGTATCCAGGGATGGTTTAGGTTTGTTTGGTCCTGTCCCAGGCCCAAATCAGAGCTTCTCAACAACCCTATGCCTGGCCATGGTTACAAATCCCTCTTGAATCTCCTCAGTGAAGAAGCTGTGATTTCAGGGTGGTCTTCAGGCAGTATGAGGTTACGCTGCTGCTGAAGGAGTGGTCCCTCCTCATCCTCAGCCAAGGATTCCTGCTATGTGTCAGCTGTACCAATCACCTGATTGCAATCCATGTTGTTGATTTGTTTGCAGATTATTTATTTGGGTTTAGAGTAAATTTTTAATCTCATAGATGGATTAACACAGCACACTGAGGCTTGTATGTTTATTTATAATCTACCACTCTGTCCATCTTTGCATCTTCCACTCCTGTGGCTCCCATGCAGACTATCTGGAAGATATCTGTAGATAACTTACCTGGACCTGGCTGAGAGCTCCTGTTGTGAGATGCTAAATGACAAAGTCTTGGATATGAAGGATTCCTCATGCCCCGCCAAAGCTCCAGAGAAACCAGTGCTTGAAAATCTTATCTTTATATAATGAGGAACTATCCAGGATGGCTGTCAGTGGTGGTGTAGAAGAGAGTGGTGTTTGGGTCTGTATAGGACATCTCATGCTCAGGCAGACTTATGAGTCTTACATGAAAACAGAGAGACTCGTTTCACAACTGTCCCCAGGTAAGAAACAAAACTAAAAGCCATCACAGAAGCCCTTAAGCTTCTTGGACACACCAGTATATTGGAACCATCATGCAGATTTCCAGAAGCTGTTTTATTTGGGTTTGTCCTTATCTCTTAATGTGCAGGGACGGGACAGCATATGGTTTTGTGTCTGTGGAACAAGTGTGTTTTCTGCCCTTGTTCTGAGTCACCACACAACAATCAACTTTTGCCAATGGGAGGCCTCTTCTTCATTACCAAGAACAGCCTTTACTGTGAATCATCACATTTCCTGTGCTCAAAGTTTTTGCCCTGCCAATCAATCAGCCATGTGGTATGTGTCAGAGAGAGTAAATACTCCGTGAAAAGTAACTTCATAGTTTACCACTTCTGAATGATCTTGCAAAAGAACAAAGAAATGTTAAACTTGTTCAACAAGGAACTGCCTTCAAATTCGTATTTCCCTTGTAGAGAAATACCCCCTGTAAGCACGGTGGATGTTACCTGTGACTGGGTCTGTAACTGGCAAATCTCATGACTGCTCCATGTCTCACTTTCCCTACAGGAGCTACCCTGATTAATGAAACATTCTTGTGTTTCGATGGGTTTGGATAGGATTGCATGAACTTAACATGCCTGATGGTCCTAATGCTACCTCAGGTAACACTGTAATTGCTTTAGCAGTTATTTATGAGCAGCAGCTACCTCTGATATAAGGCATCAGAGAGTCTAAGTGTGTTCTGGGGCAGGATGAGTAGGAAAGAGTGGTGTCAGAGGTTGTGTGCAGTGATTTTTTCCCACATCCACAGGTCTGGGTCCCTGGGATGTGTGTTCTTGTCTCAAGAGCCTTCCCAAAACAAGATGGGGGATGAATGCGCCAGGGCTGGGCAATGTTTAATGCAGTGTCAGAAAGTTCTCACATTGGTGTGAATGGAAGGGAACAGGCTGGAATCACAGGCTGTACTCTGTGAGTGGAAAGTCCTGAGCCTTCCCCATAGACTTTGTCAATACACCAAGTCTGGTAGCTGTCAGCACTTGCTTGTGTAAGAGACCTGTGCTCTCTTTCCCCTTGGTGTATGTGAGTCCTGAAATCAATTTTTTTGTTCCTCTCTCTGGCCAGAATTTCCAACCAGGAGTGAAGAAACATTTTCTTCTGAACCAATGTGTTTCTGCCAAACATTTTGTTAATTGAGAAGGACTGTATTGAAATGTTTCTGTTCAGCTTTGGTGCATCCTGACACCAAACTCTCAGCACACACAGTGCGATGTAAATAGCCCCAAACCAGGAGGTTACAAACTGGCACAGTCACAATCAGTATAATCAAGACTTCCATATGTTTCCCTTATATGTTATGTCAGTTGAACTAGATACAGTTAAATCCAGTCAGCTAAGTATAGCTTAATTAGAGCCAGTAAGGGAAAGCAGTAACAAAACCTGTGCGAGAGGCAAGGGTTGTGCTTTTGTTCTGTGCACGCTGCCTGGAGTAAAGCAGCCCTTTAGGCGTTAGAAATTAATATAAAGTGAAGACATATGGATTCATTCTCCTCCCAGCTATTGTCAGGCAACCTGGGAGCAATTTCACTATAATCAGTTGTTATGGTCTAAAGGTCAAAAGCACAGGATTTTTGTAAAACTTGCTCTGACAAAGAAATCTATCTTTGTTTCTGGCTGCTTTGAGTTAGCTGGATTGTCTCTGTAGTGCCTCCTCTGGTATCAGCAAATGGGTTTCTCACTAGATATTTTCTCCATAAATTTCAGAATATCCTTTCTGTTTTATGTTTTTAATGTGAGCTGAATGTTTGGTAGCTGGAACAGGGACAAGTGCATGTCTTTGCTAGAGAAGAATGGCAAACGATTGCAATGGGAATGTAAAACGGATACGTTGTGATTAAGGACGTACCCATGCTGAATGCTGGGACATATCATATATGATTCTCAGTGCGTTTTAATAAAAATCAGTCAAAACTGGTGACATGTGCATGTGATCAGTGACTTACACATCCCTGATGCAGTTGAGTTCATTACCTTTTTCTGGTAAAGAAAACGGGGGCAACCATTGGACTTGGAAGTGTATCTCTGGATTCTGAAAGCTACAGAAGAGGAGACAGGGATATTCCAAGCAGGTGGCAGGACAGTGTGTAGTTGTGGCCACCTCTGCTTCCGAAGAGAAGTTATCCAAATCCTCCTGCATGAAAGACTTGATTTAAAGCCCACAGAGATGGAGTAGGAATGTTTCTGTGGACTTCACTGGACTTGGCCCGGAGCTCAAGGCAGGCAGTATGTCCCCTTCCTTGGACTCCGTTTCTGAACTGCCCATACATGGGAACTTCATGGCACAGAACTGAAATAGGCCTTTCTAAACGTTACCTGACCCTCTTGCTTACTCCCTGGAGACAGGCTCGGTGCTTATTATGGCATTCCTACACAGTAGACTTCTGCTGGCTTAGGTGAGCAAGTAGGAGATGTAGAGGAGTATCCTTAATGAATGTACCCTACTGTGGGTACCAGCCCTTGCTTCCCATTGTGTCACCTGGAGAGCCATTTATGTGTTGTTATAACTGTCTATTTACAAGGACATTGCCTCTGTGCTGCTTCTCCTGTCATGGTAAAGTGCTCATAGGGTCTCTGGAAAAGCTTCTTGACCTTCAATAACCAATACTGAGGTGAAATATTTGCACTGGTCAAACCTCATTCTTGTTTGTTCAAAATTGAGCCCAGGGCTCCCTGTAGGGGAGAATCCAAGCTTGCTTGGTACCTAAGCCTTGGCTTGGCCGCTTGGCTAGGAAGAGTAAAAAACACCACAGACTAATTGGCCAGCATATATCCCAAGTTTGATTCTTTCTGAATTCAATAAAGTTGGCTAAAGCCCAAGCCCAGGTGAACTGACAGCCAGCAAGGTGAGTAGAAATACCTTTTAATGCTCTCAGACCTTTTTTTTCTCCAGAATATAGATGTAGCTGTACTCCTGGGGACATGGTTCTGTGAAGTCTGGTTCAGTCCCGACACAATATGAAACCAGTGTGTTATTTTGCCCTCACCCAGTGTGATTTAGAGAAGTCAGGTGAACCTTGTTTCAACCTTGTTCTTGGGTTCTAAGTGGTCGTTTCATTTAGGACATTTGACTAAAAGCCCTTTTCATGGAACCAGCTCCTGCAGGAAAGATGCCAGCAATTAATGAAAGATGATAAAATAATAAAAGAAGTAATACATTAACTATACTATCCTTGCACATTTGGGCAGTCCTTTTCATTATATCCTCTTTATGGACATCCTCCAGCAACAATTGAAGAGCTTCTTTATTGCTGTTCTGTGACTGTTTTGGTTTCCAGACATTAGCAAGTTACTTAAATGCAAAAGCTCACTTTTACTCTTCAATTTCCTTCTGGTAGATTTGATGCAAATAACAAAAATATTTTTATATGTTGCATTTATACAGTATCTCTGTGTGTATAAATACTCATATCAAAAGGACTTTGGACCTTTGACTTTCTTCTTTTTCTTTCTCTCCTGAAATGTGCACAGATGCAAATATACCTTATGGTTGCTTGCGTATACTCTGTCGGTTGAATAGCATAGTACTGTGTAGCCGTAGTAGCCACATCATTTTGATCTAGATGATCTATACACTGAGACAGTATCTTCTGAGTAGTGGAGCCAGAGTGAGTTCACTAGCCTACAGGAGAGCGATTTCTAAGTACCTTGGAAACAATAACCTCTATTCCTCCTGGGCTAAGTGTGGAAGCTCACACTGGAAGTTCAGGACAGATTACTCTTTCATGCAAAGTTCAGGGCCATGTAACTCCTTTGGTGCTAGCTCTTCTGGCACCAGCACAAACACCAGTCTGGAGGCACCATGCAAAGCTTGACTCTGCTTTTGTGCAAGTCAGAAATAGCTCTCCAGGTGATTCTGGCTGCTGGCAACAAACCACGGCATCAGGTGGGAATGGCTGTATTTGGAGCCTAGATTTGACACGCAGGTTGGATTATTTTGAAACAAGAAATGTAGGAATGGGCTAGCCCAATGAGAAAGCTAAAGGGGAATTGCCTGTTTTGCTGCTGGGCCACAAAGATGATCAGAGGACTGGTGCACCTTGCCTATGAAGACAGGCTGAGAGAATTGGGGTTGTTTATCCTGGAGAAGAGAAGGCTCCAAGAAGATGTCATAGCAGCGTTCCAAAACCTGAAGAGGCCTACAAGAAATCTGGAGAGAGAAACTTTTTACAAGGTTATGTAGCAACAGAACAAGAGAGAACAGCTTTAAACTGAAAGAGGGAAGATTTAGATTAGACATTAGGAAGAAGCTCTTCCCTCTGAGGGTGCTGGGGCGCAGGCACAGGTTATCGCAAGAAGTTGTGTCTACTCCATCCCTGTCAGTGTTCAAGGCCAGGTTGGACAGGGCTTGGAGCAACCTGGTATAGTGGAAGATGTCTCTGCCCATGGCAGGGGGTTGGAACTATACAGGCTTTCAGGTCTCTCTCAATCTAAAACATTCTATGCTTCTATGATTCATTCATTTCATTCTGCCAAACACCTTCAGACAACTCATTAAGAAAGGCAACAGCAGGACTAGGACTGAGAGGAAGTGATTCCTAGGCTGTCTGTCTACCGCAGCCCAGGATGCTTGCTTTAGAGTATTTTCATGTGTTGCAGATAGCAAATGCTGTATCTCACTTTTCATTCTGAAATAATCCTGTGGGTACAGAGGTTGATGAAAACAACCAAAGTTCTCAATGTTATTTTTATTTTGCTTTTACTTTTCCAGCTGTCTTTCTTCTGAAATAGCTGTTGTTGTAGCTCCACATACATATATATATACACACCTATATTTAAATCCTCAACTATTATATAGTAGTTTGTCAGCGTGGAATAAGAATGTCAGTTAATTGTCAATTCTTTACACTGAGTAATTGATTAATTGGTGCAATGTTAATCTCTAAATCAGCAGCAGTAAGTTCTATAATTTTAAATCTTGACCTAAAAGTACTAAAACACTTCTAATTGCCACTGTTGCTGCTGTAAAATGACTGATTAAACTGCATTCATATCATAATCTTTGTTGCTCCTAAAATGTCTAATTGACAAGTCACATCAGTGACTCTGTGCCAAGAAAGGAAAGGAGTCTTTCCTTTTCTTTGTCTCAGGAATGCCTTGAATGGGAAAACCTGATGTTTTTTGCTAGCAGTACTGGATAACTGGCATATAATTCTAATTATTATTGCAATGCTATTTAGTGTCTTTGTTGAGTTCCAGTGTGGGACTCCACAACAGATACCAGTTCCAAAGCATCAGCATTACTGACAAGTTTTCATCAGGCATCAAAGCATATGGCAGTTGTAAGAAGAGGAGACATTTATTTTATACTTTATGTAATTATTTTCTAGCAATTCAACATCACAAAGATCCTGGAAGTCAGCCTGACCCTTGTATGCATTCCTAGGGAAAGGGATATAGCCAAAATCCCACCATTGCATTAAACCATAAATACTGAGGGCCACGGGCAACTATGATTAATGAAGAACAGCTTAGTGGTCCCAGGACTGGGATGTCTCTGTCCAGGTTTCCTTTGTCCTCATGTCTTCTTTAGGCTGAACACAGCTCAGCCTGACCCGGCGAACCCAACCCTCTTGTACTATCGTCACGCACAAACAGATTTGCAAAGCACTACTTTAACCACGTGAAAAGCAGAGTTTGTGACAAAGAAGCAAAGCAAACCATCAGGATCCAATTCTGACATCTTTGAAGTCAGGGGAATTGGGGATGTCTTCTGGCAGACAAAATACTGCTCACCCTTCCTGTGTGAGTTATACAAACTGCTGAGAAACTTGAGTGGCAGCTTTGCCTTGTAAAAAACCTTAAAAAAAAAGACAAAGAGAAGTAAAAATAATAAAAGACCCAAATCCTGCTGGATTAAGCTGAGGCCAAACTTTTGTGAACTAAGTCAGTATAAAAAAATCAGCTAAAAAGTCACAATGCTTCCCATCCCCGATCCTTGGATAGTGTTCTGGTTTATTCATTATCAGCCCAAGTTCTGTAGCTGCAACTTTATTATCATTCTCATTCCACAGGTAGTTTGCAGATGAAAAAATGCTGAAACTGTACCAGATGTGATCTGAAACTAAGAAGAAAATAAATCCAGACCACCATGACACCGTAACCATGATTTTGGATATTGTAAGCCTTTTCCTGAATTATTGCATCTGACAGTATTATATTGTAAGTGGCTCTATTGTCTTAAATTAAGAGTCTGCAAAGCTGAAAACCTGTGTTATAGCACAAAATTGGTTAAGGGAATCCAAAATATTTAGAGAACCATCACAAGGATCAGAAACCAGCATGAGCAACATCATTCCTTTTGTCTCCTTATATTTCATGATCCCAAGCATAACACTGGGAGAAATCGAGTTCTGTAGGATGTTGGAGAGAGGTACTGACAAGGCAGAAGGAAACAAGGAGTGGAAGGCCATAGCTCTTAGCACAGGTTTCTCTCAGTAAATACAGGGCAAATGCCTGGGGGTGCAGATCAGCCATATGTGTTTTGAAATGTATGTGCTGTCACCTTGAGGAGTGAGAGTATAGGTGATGGGGACAGACATGTCCCTGGAAGGACAGAAGGCTTCTCATCCCATGGACATCTGAGGGCTGTAAGGACAGAACACCTCCTCCCCATGCTTGGATGTGGGTATGGGTATGGACTGGAAAACAAACGCATTGGTGTAGTGTCAATCTGCTCCTGTGGGTCAGCACCAAGGTAGGAGAGGGCTATGGATGAATACCTGTACCCTACCATCAGTTTTCTGTGGTTTTGAATCAGTGAGAAATACATTGAACACTTCAAAAAAGTAGTTTAGGCTTTAGGGTTGTTTCTTTGTTTGTTTGTTTGTTTGGTTGGTTTTTTTTAAGGAAAGGGTTTTGTGGGATTTTTCATGTGTCAGTCTTCACTTTTGAGGGGAATTTCCTAGCTATAATATTAGCAAATAGTGGGCAGCGACTTGAATGAATGGAACAATGAGCTTAAGAGGAAATAGGGCTGTGAAGCCAGCCAATTTAATCTTCTCCATGTAAAATCTTGTAGGTAAGGAGGAGGAAACTCCAGCTGACGTCCAATCTTTCATCAGCCATTTCTGTCATTTGAAGTTTCCTCTATGAGGATTAGAAAGTATAGAAGTATGGAATATTAATCATAACAGATTTGGTTATTAAACTGACCTCTATAATGTCTTTGGGGTTTTTTCTGCTTTCAGAACACCCAATTGCTCCATCTTGTGCTTTAAAAGCAACATGAAAATTACTTTAAAGAACAGGTTGTGTCTTTCACTATAGATAGGCCTTTGTAAAGAACACTGAAGTTTGTTTTGCTTCTTAAATGAAATTCTTCTTTTACTTCATTATTGCCTTAAAATTAGTAGAGATTTTGTATCTTGGTAATTTCTGGTTTTCCTAGATGATGCTGGGTAACTCTGAAGGTGTGTGCTATGATTTCTCTGATCACAGGTGTCAGGGTGGGAGTGTTCTGTCTCCAAAACAGCTGATGTCTTATATTAAATGTCAGCAACTGAAATGAAACAACTGTTAAAAACAAAACCACACAGAACTGTGGAAGCCATCTGACTCCTCATCTCCACAGGTGTCAGTGGCTTCTCTCTTGTGATGTCCTGACTCATCAGCTCCAAGGCACCATAGATTTCTGGTCCAGCCAGGAGCTGGCTGAAGAAAGAAGCCTAAAGCAAGAAACAAATGCATATCCTAAACAAATTTCTCATGAAGTCCAGACTGCATACATGCAACAGATTTCAGGCCTTCCTTGAATGTCATGAAGAAGCAAAAAAGGATACAAGCCCAGTTAAGAAAAAAATAATTCAAGTAATATTTGTCTTATAAAGGGGTAATTCCTAGATCATACCCAGTCGGTTTCATCCCATTTCCTGCTTTTTTTCCCTCTGTGTGTACATGGTAATACATGTTACTGTAATGACTACATCCACGGAATGGATTGTACAATAGTCTGAGGTCATAAACACGTATAATAGCTTAACTGAGAGAAGCCACAATGGACTGTGTAAAACTCATGGCACCAGCCTCCCAGTACCATGCAGTAAGTGATGGTTCATGGGAATGTGTGGGATTGGTGTGGGGCTGCCGGTGGATTTTCTTGGGTTTAGGTAGATGTGGTACATATCTTATGGTGCTGTGGCCCTCAAACCTGTGGCTGAGCACCTTCACTATGGCCCCAGAGCTCCTGTATCAGCCTGACTTATTG
Source organism: Loriculus beryllinus (assembly GCA_039877255.1). NCBI lineage: Eukaryota > Metazoa > Chordata > Aves > Psittaciformes > Psittacidae > Loriculus > Loriculus beryllinus. The sequence continues at coordinate 59,639 of JBCJKH010058386.1, forward strand.
AATCAGCAATGATGAGTTCTCATCACTGTGGGAGAAAGACATCAAACTGGGTCTTGCTGAAAGATCTCTTGCAAGACCTTGCATGGCTTAAAAATGATAACAAAATCCATAACTAGTTGAGTGCTTCTGACTGCTAGCTTACTATCATCCTTGGTTGATTTGTACTTCAAGCTTTTCTCTAGAGCCATGGGAGCTCTAATTTTGAAAGTCAGGATGGCCACAGAGCCACTTGCCCCAGGAGCTAGCAAAATGGCAGGAAGGCAGAAAAAGGGCAAGTTTGGAGCTCAGACTGTAGTGATGGGGCTTTAGTGAGGGGCTTCAGTGAGGGGCTTCATCAGCCGAAAGACTCTCACATTGCAGGAGATGAGTTTGTAGCTCAGTGAAATGCTGAATCACTCAACTGGCAAAGCTGAAGTTACTCTTCCGATAAAATATGTTATCTCTGCTGTTCTCTGTGACTTGTTCTAGAGAAATACAGTGCGCAGCTTATTCTTCATCAAAAGTAATTAATGCAAAATCAATTGTATGACGCAAAAAAACTTTATGACAAACTGATTTTGAAAGTAATTTACAACAGATACATTTTGGGAAGAGTATTTTATGGCAAGCTCTGGAATGTAAAACTGTGGTGACTCTATTAAAGCCAACATTTACACATTAGTAAACCTTAAAATAGTCCATGTCCTAGATTTTAGAATAATCTACAAATGGGCCATTTTTCAACTTACAGACTTCAGAAACTATTTAGACAAATCCAAAGGAGAATTTTATGTGCCAATAGAATTTTCTAAAGGAACTGCTTTAAAAATGGTTAGAACATAATGTAATGGTTTTATCTAACGTTTTCACCTAATGGTTTGGTTTCCTATGACTAAGAGCTTGGGATAGAGACATCTTATTATTCATATATTAGAAAATAATTTCACTCCTATTTTAAATGCATATGTCTGTGCAAAGCTAAATGCTTGGCTGCCTTTTGAATATTTGTCATGAAATCCATAAATCCTCCAAATTTTAAGTCCATTTGTGATCAGATTCATTTGTCACATTAGACAATGTTTCTTCTAAAACAATCATTAGCGGAACATTAGATGACAACATCCACATGATGATCTGCAGATTGCAGAAGCAAGGCACAAAAAGATATTACTAAATCAACTTTCAACCTTTGCCCAAATTTATAAGATTTTTAAACTGCCAAAATTTAAAAATAGTATACTGCTATTGCCATGAACATAATTAAAAAGAAAAAGGACCAGTAAATCCAAGGAATAAGAGATGCTGCATTAGCAGGTTCATATGGCTGCAATGTACCTTCTACCTTTGTTTGCTGCAGTCTAGTAGGCAGATTTCACAGCAGTAAATCTCTGTAATGTTCCATTTTTTTACCTTAACCTCACTTTCCATACGAAGGCCTCAGTAGAGCGTAAATATGACCAAACCCTCATATTACTATTACCAATAAATAAAAAAACAATGAAACCCCGAAAGAAGGATGTTGATTTTCTTGCATTGTATAAATTCTTCAACAAATGCATTTGTAAATTTTCAGAAAACTTACCTAGAAAACTTACAAAAATACCTAGATTCCTGGTATAAGGCAGGAATTCCTGCTAATAAGGCTAGGTTCTTGCTATAAGGGCATATCTCAATGCAACCTTCAATGGAGAAACATTTTGGTGTTTTCATATTAAACACCTCCAAATTGCCTTCAAAACTGTATTTGTTATCTTCTCTTAGAAATTAATTGCACATTATGACTACTAACTATAAAGGAATGGTGCAAAATTTTAATAGCTAAATAAACTCATCTAGTTTTAATGCTCAAATATTACACATGAACAGTCTAGTCATTCTAGTTCTTCTGGATGATGGAAAATTGCACCATTTGCCAACTATAGTCTGATATTTAGAATGAGTCAATATCCATAACTTCTATGAATTAGTTTAGTCTTAGTAGTGTCATCATTACAGAGGCAGTGCAATTTATACTCCCTTAGGTTTCTTTTTTTGAGCTAGCTTCACTTATTGAATTACATTGTGAGCTGACTTTCAAATTGTGTCTGAATTGTTTATTCATTTGTCTGGCAAAGCTAAGTTTATAATTCATGCCACTGGTAAAAACTGACCTGCTCGGCAACTCCATTGACTTGACTATGACTAGAAATTACATTTCAATGGTGAAAACAGCTAACTTTGCTGTAAATACCATCCATACATTTATTTTCTTTTAATACCAAAAGTACTTGTCATCGGTTCCCTGAACACCAATAATCAGAGCTTCTTTAAAGGATGGTGGATTAACAATAAGAAGTAAAATGTTGACAAATAGAACCAGTGTGGAATTCAATAACTTTGGCATATTTGAACATGAACAACCACATAACCTCACTGCAAATCTACTGACAGCATTTTCTGCATTGAACTTCTATGCTGAAATAAACCTTTACAACCCATTTACAGGAAAGGGAGACACCAGATTCTGCTGTTCTCTGCTACTGCTCTCCTACCTGATCTTGGGCAACCCATGCAGTCTCTGCCTTATCTCTTAAGGGTAATAAATACTTTCAGCCTTCCCCCTCTCCTGTGTCTATTATACCCAAACTCAAAAGGGATGGCTACTTTTTACCTTTTTACTACTACTAAAAATTCCAATTTCAAGAAGTTTCTAGGTGATCTACCAAGATCAAATTAGCTCAGATTCTTTACATTCCCGCTCTTGTTTCTCCTTATCTGTCACATTGTATGGTTTTACCGTTGTATTCATTGTTTTCATATTGCAGCATTTGATCACGTGCACTGCAGCAGGTCTGGTTGGTGACCCATTCCTGATCGTCTTCTTCATTTGTGATCCGTTCATCATATTTCATTATCAAATGCAAGGTTAAGCACATTATATAGACATTTTAGGCATGAGACTTGCAAGGTTAATGCAAGTACAGCAATAACTGCTCTTTGAATATAACTATACTTTTCCAGCTATATATATATTTTCTAAATATCAGGGTTATGCTACGGAAAATGTTACTTCCCATCAGGTGTTGTTATTGGATTTCTTGAATTTAATGTTCTTAAAACCAAAATACAATCTACAGAAGATGTCAGATCTTGGGAAACTGTTACCAGAGATACTTTATTTAGTAAATTAATGATCAGCAGTGACATATTGCTAGCATGTTAAGTGCAGCGTAAGACTGCTCTGCAAAACTGTCCTAGAAACAACAGTCTGCAACTACATGAACAGTTTTCCTTGAGTTCAAAAGTTACATGTATCTGTAAAATTTGATTCCCTTTGCAGTCTTGCATACTAGAGAGACAGTGAACAGCGCAGGGCCAAACAAATATGTATCAGAGATATATGCATGTATTTTTTGCATCACACGGTGTTTTGTTTGCTTATGTGGCTGCTGAAGACAGGAGCTTTAATCAGCTTGGTGCAGAGTCAGGAAGAAAGATCAAACTTCACCATTACAGTTTCTAAAAAATAGAATTATAGAATCATAGAATAGTTAGGGTTGGAAAGGACCTTAAGATCATCTAGTTCCAACCGCCCTGCCATGGGCAGGGACACCTCACACTAAACCGTGCCACCCAAGGCTCTGTCTAACCTGACCTTGAACACTGCTGGAGAAATGGTGACTTATGATTTATTTTCACTCACTAAGACAGTCAATATTAAACTTAGTCCTCAAATAGATAATTTTAGCTGTCTGGTTTTGCATATTAATGCAATTGTTCCCCTGTCCCACCCAGATAGTCTTTCAGTAGTAAAATGACTGAAATCATGTACACATTGTGAACTTGAGAGTTTTGTCTTTTTTTTTTTTTCATTATGTGAATAAAGACTACATTGCTACCTACCTACATTTCTGGCTAGCTGGTATAAGTCAGAACAAAATGTTAGCTATCCTCAAACTTGCTAGTATGAGTTTGAGCACCTTTGACTTCCTCTGTTTGGGGCCAGTACATGGGACAAGCCGAGATGAGCTATACATTTGATGTGCAGATTTCTCAAGTCCCATTAAAACTTTTCTTGATAGTCTTTGTTATGTAGTTTTGAAAGCAATAAGCATTTAAATTAATATATTTAGAAAGCCTGGCTTTTCTCCTTTGAATGGTCCTGTGAGTTCTTACTTGTTTTCATGACTTCTGGTGTATCTCTGAAAATTTTAGTTTTCTCCTGGCTGTATTCATAGCACTTACATAGTACTTACATAGTACTAATAATGCCCAATATCCTCCTTCTCAAACACCAGATTCAATATAGTTACCTTCTGTATCCTTTTTTTTGCTTTTTCTTTTTATATATCTGTGTATCTCTATACTTAAAATCATAGAATCATGGAACAATTTAGGTTGGAAGGGAACTCCAGAGGTCATCTAGCTCAACCCCACGCTCAAAGCAGACAAGTCATATCAAGTTCCTCAGGGCCACGTCCAGTAAGGTCTTTTAATACCTGCACAGATGGTGCTGGTTCTACAAACTTTCTGGATCCCTTTCCCAGTATTTGACCACCGTCAAGGTTAAAAATTTTTACTTTAGTATCTAATCATAATTCCTCGTGTTCTACCTTCTGTCCTTTTCCTCTTATCCTATTGCTGTGCACCACAAAGGGGAATTCTGGATTTGTCTTCTGATCAGGTAGTGGTAGGCAGTGTAAAGGCAATGTAACAGTAGTACTATGACTGCAGCCAGCAGCTGCAGGGATCATAGAATCATAGAACAGTGAGGGTTGGAAAGGACCTTAAGATCATCTAGTTCCAGCCCCTCTGTCATGGACAAGGACGCCTCACACTAAACTGTGACACCCAGGGCTCTGTCCAACCTGGCCTTGAACACCACCAGGGATGGGGCAGCCACAGCTTCTCTGGGCACCCTGTGCCAGCACCTCAGCACCCTCACAGGGAAGAGCTT
>JBCJKH010058387.1:10016-30074 GCA_039877255.1 Loriculus beryllinus
GCAGGGACCCCTTCCACTGGAGCAGCTTGCTCCAAGCCCCTGTGTCCAACCTGGCCTTGAACACTGCCAGGGATGTGGCAGCCACAGCTTCTCTGGGCACCCTGTGCCAGTGTCTCACTAATAAATAAACCAAATACAAATAAATAAATATTAATAAATAAATTGGAGAGGGTCTTTGGACAAGGTCTTGTAAGAACAGGACAAAGGGAATGGCTTTAACCTGCCAGAGGAGGGATTGAGAGGAGCTCTTAGGCAGAAGCTCTTCCCTGTGAGGGTGGTGAGGTAGCGGTGACTGGAGCACATCTGAGGAGTCAAAGGCAATTAATTCATGGCAGAAATCACTTCTGTTTCAAATTGTTCCTTATCAGATAAATGCCACTTAGTTCTGTAACAACTAGCCCAGACCCAACCTTCTTAAAACTTGGGAAATAGCTTCATAATATCTTAACATTCATATTTATAATATCATAAATCAGAAGTTAAGAAACTTCTACTGAAGTGCAATAACCCACTCTACACATGCTCTGATCTCCACAGGGAGCTGACACAGGCACAAAAACCGGAGAAGCAATGCAATGGAGGCAGATCTGTGCACTGAAACTGCTGGTGATGAGAACCCAACCTCCGTATCATATTGGTTTGGGGAGGATATTTTGCAGCAGATCTAGTCCGATACACTGGACTGAAAGGTTACTAGCAGTTGAAGCCCTTTCAATGCACAACTTTTGGTTTAACTTTTCCCCAACATAATCTAGTTCATGCATTTCAGAAGTAAGCATCATAAATGAAGACATTTGAGAGATTTCCCTCAAGAAGTCTGAGCTATCTACAGAAAAAGATCCTCCTTTAAATGCCAAGTGTGCTATTTCTGAGAACACAGCCTCATTTAACAAGATCAGGTTGTGAATATAAGTATGAATAATCACCAGAGTCATGCCAACAGCACCCTGATTGTATTCTTCACATGCAGGAATGATTGTTTCAGGCCTTGTTCACGTTGTGCATACACTTATAATGCATAACTGTTAATTTAATAGTTTCTCTACCAAAACCAGAAGACAGCTTGGTCTCTTCCTTGTTTATTGAAACAAGTGTTTCCATGAGCAAGAGAACTAATGAATTTGGGATGCTCCTGATGTGTACCATGTGGCTTCCTGACTTGAACTCTAGAAGAGATGCAGCATCAATGCTGTCCTCATTAATTTTGTATGTGAGAAGAAGAGAGTTTTAAAATTCTTTAAACAGAGGGAAAAGTCTTTCAGACACCTGTAAGAGAGAGAAACTTAGATTTCCATGAGAAGAAAAAAACCTGAGTGAAGTCTCGTTGTCTAGGGCTATAGCTGAGGAAGACTGAGCCTCTTGCACAGCATTATCTGGGACCTTCCTCTATACTCTCCCCATTTTTACAAAACCTAAAACCTTTGAAACTTCTACTGTTTTATCAAATTTGGTTGCAACTGGCCAGTAAGCTCGAAAGTCATTAGAGATGGCTGACAGATGGATACTGGTACAGAGCAGAGATCCTGCAAACCTTGTATTGTTAGGGATGTGCACAGAAAATACACCTAATTTTTAGGTAAAGAGAATTGGGGGGAGTGAGACTCCCTGTTTCTGGGGAAATAATTCACTTCACTCACTTCAGACTTCTCCGGAGATTCCACTTTGAACAAAATAACTGTCCTTTTGCATTGAAGCTACACAGATGCTCCTCCATCTGCCCATTGTCGTGGCACCAAAAATGGAAATTCTTTTCTACACCCTCGTGCGTGTTTACTCGCCCTGTGCAGAGCAGAGCTTTACCAGTGCCTTTTCAGATATGCGGATCAAAGCAGGAGGTCACTGCGGTCAGCGAGCAGCCTTGGTTACCACCACCACACCCAGCCAAAACATTCTTCCTTCTCCTCTGCTGACAGTCAAGGCTGACTCCCCGCATGTGACTCCCCCGCCATACCCTCCCCACCACAGGTTTCTGGTCTTGCACAACTGAGGCTACATATTGCGTGGGCAAATCTGTCACACTGCAGAGTCCCAGTTAACATTTCCCCTTTTCCTCTCCCTCTCTCCCCCAGCTCACAAGTGCACCCACTCCCTCAAAGCTTTCCTGTGCCCTTCTTGCTCCGAGAGCTGCACACAAACATGTTAAAGGACATTTTGCAAGATCAGAAGGCTAAAGGTTGCCCCCCTAGGTTTGTGAGAGAAACATGAATTCATTTTTCCAGGAGTATTTGAAAGCTAAGATGAGATTATGTGGAACTTAAAGAAAAAGAAAATTGGTGGGAAGCAAATAGCTCTTTGGAAAATCCTCAAAACGCAATGGATATCAGCAGAATGTTTCTACCACTCTCGGGAAGCACTGCCAGCCCACATCTTTCTGCTAACTCCTAATGGGTCCATTAACTACTCCTAAATAATGATGGAAACCATATGGGTGCACAGGTGGTCTCTCAATAAATACCAAATGAATTCAGTATGATCACCATTAACACAATTAATACCCAGCCAATCTACAATGATGGAACTATTAAAATTAAGAGCTACTATATTTCCTTAGTCCCATGGCAATTTTACAATGGAAACAAACAAAAGGCTAGAATTAACTTTTTTTTATTACAGTTATTTGATTTTATTTACTTACATAAGCTCCTATGCAATCTGCAGTGTCTTTTCTCAGCTCTGTGCATCTTGAGGTAAGTTGTGAATCTGAGAAGAAAGAATTTGGGGGAAAATAATTAAAAAATTCAAACTAATATAATTGTTTGTTTATCTGGGCGGGGGAGGGGGGAGGGAATTAGGTGTATTTGGGTGGTGAAACAAAGTGCTTCTTACTTTCTGCAGGAAGCTGTAAGCACCAGCAATGAATATGAGATTGCCACAGCTGCTCTTTTTATCATCTACACTGTGAGTTCATCACTGTTTCCTGGTGGGACTATTAGTGTGGTCGGGGTTTTAATTTTAATTTTTTATATTAGTACTGTTCCAGCCTATATGGTGGTCCACCCAACTGTCAAAGGAAGAGAAACACAATCATGAGTGACCTTCTGTAATGAAACGCCTGATGTAGGCCAACTGTTAATATGATATTTTGGTTTTCGAAGAAGAAAAAATTTATATTTCTTTTTATTTTCTAGAAGCAGGCCAGTAACCTGGGTTAGTTCAGAGTCAGTCTCCATTTTCCTGTTCCCCTCGAAATCCATGGCTAAACTCCCTGACTCAAGCAAGTCAGTATCACTTCCCAGTCTGTGTGGTCGAGCACAGGTTGAATTGAAGGCTTCTATTCATCCTGACAAGCCATGAAAAAGGGGTGCTTTAAGTTTTGCAAAATTCTGTCTGTTTGGCTCCAAAGACTATTTTACAGGAATCACTAAAGTGTGGTTTGTGGGAGAAAATCCAGAGATAAAAAGTTTGGGTCTTCTAAGGCCTAATAAAGTTGGTCCTGTTCTACAGGGCATGGGGGTCAGGGAAACGTTGATGACAGCAAAAACTGAGTATGGCAAAAGTGTGACTTGAAATCAGTGCATTTCACCATTGGGCCTTTTGTTAGAATAGCTAATGTCTCATCAGTTTCATAGGGCAGTTCAATGGGAGTTTCAGGCTTGCTACAGTTCGTGCCAAGTTAATGGAGAGATTTCTCAATGCATGGGTGCAAGTCCTGTTTTGAAAAACACAAAAGACTCTTCTTTAGTGCCATGGTGAATGAGACAGATCCTTTATTCTGCTTCTGGAGGGATCCCAGGACATCTTGACTTTCGGGGCGGGTTTCTGGATCTCCTCTGCTCAGCTGGACCAGGATTTTCAGCCTTAAATTGTCCCTGTGGTGTCCAACTTTCGCAACTTCTCTGTGCTCAGCTTGAGCGTATCTGGCAAAACCAAAAAGACCCATGCACCCCAAACTACATATGATTACACTTGTGTTTGATATTACTTGTGTCAAACAACACACCCTTATTTCTATTTATTACATCAGATTTACGCCCAAAGAAGATGTTACTCAGAACAATCTGTGAGAGGTTTGGTAAGTTGTGTGCTTGAAACTTCCCTAAACTGCAATTCTAGGAATTACATGTGGAACACAAAGCTTACTTCAGAATTCCTTGCTAACTTTCCTCATAAACTGTCTTGCATATGGATTGCTCTTTAGTAAGTGTTTCTGGTTAACTCCAAATATCGATGCTCTTGTTCTTGAATAGGGGAGTCTGTGTTTCTAATTTGAATAACATAATTTTGAAGTGTGTTAAGGTAAATAGGGACAATGCTCTCTTCTTCCCAAACTCGAATGCCCATGAAGTTATTCATCAATCTCTTTTTCATTTAAATTCACCCCTTACCTTAATTTGTGTTTCAAATGCAGATGAGGCCTTAATTAAATAAAAATTCAGTAGATGGTTTCAAACTCTCTGTTCAATTTACATTTCTTGTACCTTTTTAAATGCTGGACTGTATCTTTGGAGCCAGAAGTGTTGCCATTAGACCTCTTCTTTTAAACAAATGCATAACAATTGGTAGGCTGGAACTGTCTATACAGAAATAAATTAAATCTTGATTAGCAAATCTTAAAAGCCTCAAGTTCGTGTATATGTTTCAATAAATACCCCAAACCTTGTCTAAACCTTCAGAGATTAATCAAAATTCAAGTATGTACCAGAGGTGTGGGGTTTTTTTCAATATAACAAAAAATAAATAAAGGAAAGTAATTGCACCAGTGGACAGCCTTTACCCCTTCATGTGCTTCATCACATCTTTGATCATCGATGTTAAGAGTTAATTTGACAAAAATGCCAAATGAGGGGAAAATCTCATTAAACATTTTTGATCTTCAGTAAAAGTTTCTGTATTGTTGTATTCAAGTTCAGCACAGGAACTGAGTGTGTTTTGTTTCATCTAAAGTTGTTCATTGTGAAGAACTGTGAAAAAGTAAATGAGAGGAATAAGCAAAATTACAGGAGAAAAAAACCTTCTATTATCTCTGAGTCAGGACTCTGCCTACTGAATAAGTAAATATATCCCATCCTTCTCAGACTGGGTGTTAGGAGAAAATAGTTGTGTTCTACAGCACTTGCCTCCTTCTGAGGAAATTAAGAAGTAGAGGAAACTATGAAGGAAAGGGAAACATGGCTTGTCCATTTATGTTATATTTGAGGTGTAGGTATAAATTACAAAAAGCAGCCTTTCTTCCTCTATTCCCTTATCCTATGCGTCTACTGTTTCCCATGACCTTACTGGATGCACACTAATAATACTAGGCAGCTTTTCTCCTCGCATTAATTTCCCAATCAGCACTGATTTACAAGCCCACGTATATTCACTCTGTCATACAGGCTTTTCTACCTCTGCATTGCTAACCATATCACTGTATTACTCAGGGCTAACTCATAAATTGCTTCCTTTCAACTTCCTTCCTTTGCGTGTTGCACAAGGGGAGCAGCCCTGTGGCGTGTCCATAGATGGGGATTCCAGTTTTACACCCTCCAGCTGCAGATCTCCATCACCATCCAGCCTGCAGGCTTCATCTATTTATTTTGAAATGGCCTCAGCAAATGTGACAATATTTGTGTATTTCAGCAGCCTGGGGAAAAAGAAATCCCTCCAGCTTCTATTTTTAAAGAGGTTGTCCCTTCTGACTAATAAAACCTTTACTGAAAAGTCATTTGATGTTTTGCAGATGTCCCCAAAAGCTGAAAACTGGGTGGGCACAGTGAAACTAACAGGTACACGGAGACAAAACTTGGGTCAGAGAAGTGATTTGATAGCTGCTAGAATTAAATGTGAGTGAGAAGGGTGTCGGCAGGATCCAGATGGGGTTTGCGGTTAGGCAAAGATGCAGTATTTCAGTTGTGCGGCTGAAGCAGGACTCTGGTTTATGTTTGCAGTTACTAAAATGTCCCTATTTGTTCTGACTGGAAAAGTATTCCTTCTGAACAGTGGAAATGTTATCAGCTCACAGTTGTCCTCGTGAGATTTCTAGTATCTGTGGGTATGTGCAAGAAAACATTTCATGAAGCAAGTTCCTCTTTTGGGATCATGGGATTTGAATTGCCTTCTGGGGCCCTAGATGTTCACAACATCTGTTGGTTGTATGTTTGAAGTTCCAGTTTGGACCTGTTCTGGGCTCAGATAAAAGAGGAAGACCACAATGTTATGTACTAAAGGAGGGTGTCTGGCTTGAAATCTTGAGCAGTCACTTACAGCAGGGAGCTGTGCTTTGTCCCTGTCTTAAACGAAAGGAAAAACACACATTTTGGGAGCTCCAGGACTCCAGGCTTCCCAGATGTCCAGGTTTCTAGTAGTGTCAGAAGACTCTAAAAGATTTTTCTCCTTCCTGAGCTGGGATGCGTATGGCAGAATCATCTTTGTTTTGGTCGTGGGGCACAGAGAAAGTTATTAAGTCTTGATAGTAATTGCTTAAATGTAATAAACTGCACAGAAAAATGAGTGCTTGCTTCGATTCCAGCACTCCCTATTTCCCAGTTAACACAAGAGAAAAAATCAATGTTTTCTACTCACACTGACTGTAGTAAGAATCCAGACTGCAGGCTCAGGGAGAGCTCACGGAGAACGGCTGACAACTGTGCTGTAGGTGCCTAAAGGAGGATCAAGAGCTGGCTGAAAAGAAATTAAACATTCTGCTACTCCTTGTTCTTTAGGGTGAACATCAGTACCCTGCATGGCCAGAAATCCTCCTCTTTCCAGCACATTCCTGTTTGGGTTTAGTTTATTTTGTGGCTGAAATGGTTCCTTTCTTAGTTAAGGGCGTAAAATCAGGGACTAGTACTTTATTCCTTGGCCCATAACTGAGTGCTGTGACAGGCCACATGAGCTGGTGGGTAGCACATACATTTTTCATTGGCATCTCTTTCTGTGCCTGACTTTTCACTCGCCAATATTTTATGTCTTTACAATACTATCAAGTGGTTTGGCTTTCTGAGTACATGAAAGTAGAGGAGGAACCATAGGCACCTTCTTATTTCTAAAAATAAATGAAGTCAGATACTGATACTTTTACCAATTTTCATTCATCTCCTGACAGCTAAAATTCAAAGCAATTAAATTTGTATGAAAATGAACAGAGAAAACCTGTGAGTAAACTGACTGATTTTGCTTAGCACAGGCGATCTTAAGTTTGGAAACAGGCATGAGAGCAATTGTGGTGTCAAGAGAGACCATCATCTGAGATGAAAATACATCATTTTTTCCACTGATTTTTTTTTTTTCCATGATCTCTCGAATGATAAAAATGTCACCATTTAAGAAAAATGAGAGCAGGTCAGTTATTTGGCTCTTAAAGATGCCATCAGTGCAGACACAGTTAACTTTGAAGGGTGCACTGTTGCAGTAGGAGATTTTGGGAGAGCCATTGATCTACTGAAAAGGGGGAAGTGAAGATGTTTGCTGTTGGATAAAAATAAGATACTTGAGCAAGCGATGGCACAGCCTGTTGTGGTTTGCTTTCACGTGATACCTTGAAGAGGAAACAGAGGAGATGACTTGGAAGAGGCAAGGTAGGGCAATGCCCCTCACAATGATTCATGGAACTTCAAGGCAACCTTTTTTTCTCGCAGATTTTCCATTCTGCATCCTTGACATGAGCAGAGGAAGAGAGGGAGGGTCCACCTTGTGCAATTCCCTGTGCGTAGAGCCCGTGAATCAAAGACATGGATTTGTTCTGGCTTCACACAGCCACACTGAAGTATTGGCCTAGGCTGGTTCAAATGTTTTCAACCCAGATTCCCTAAAATCTAGATCTATACACAAAAGTTTTAACCACCTGCCTTCCCTCAGCTCTTCCAGAGGGAAAAAAACCTGTTGTTTACACATCTGAGTGGGAAAGTTCCCTTAAAGCATGAAGAACCTTGGCAAATTATCCTTAGATATGTGAGAGCAGGTCCATGAGCAATGAGGACACAGTGACACCAGTGGGGTTTGCCTGTCCCCTTCCAGCCCTGCCTGCAAGTGCGGCTCCACAGATGAAGAAGAGAGGTGCTGGGTATGGACTTCATGGAGTGGGAAAGTAAAGTTTTCTCAAGTGGTGGAAACAAGAAGAAAAAAGAAATCAGGAGCTAAGATAAAGGTAGCACTCATAGAGACTCAGCTGAGTGCCCACACATGGAAGCCAGTCCTTAGCAACACAGCAGCATAGATGAACATTAATCTGATGTAAGAGCATCTCAGTGAGGCTGAAGTATTCCTGGTCTCCTATCAGAGCATTTCAGGGTCCCATTTTCTTTCTGATTTCAGCGAAGGGAAGGGGCTCATTCTCTTTGAAAGTCTCTTTCAAACAGGTTGAGTCCGGTGGGTTATTTGTCCATGTCTGAGGTTTTTGTGCACTCACATGTGTGTTCGCACACGTGCAGCAAATAGACAGGAGGCAGAGAAGAAAAGAGAGCTGGAGGGAAAGTGGATCCAAAGTATGAGCTCTATCCTTTTAAAAACATAAAGAGAATGTGTGTAACTCCCAATAAACTCTCAGATCACACATAATCAATTTATCTCCCTGAGAAGCAAGAAGACAGGAGCCCTTATCCTGATCCCACAAACTCAAAAGCGCCCAATGGTTCACAGTGAAATATTTGCCTTTAGAAGAACAGGGTTGGACCATCCGAGGGCTCTGCCTGATGGGGCAGCCTCTTGCTCTGCCATTCTCTTGCCTGTGAGTCAGCTGCCCGCAGGGCTTTTGGCTTGGCATTAATTAGCAGGCCTGCAAATGACATTGCTTAAAAATCAGAAGGAAAATCCAAGATGGCAGCTTGGGTGGCTTTGATGGGTGAACAATGCTCGTCTCAAAGATACTGGCCAAACAACGGAGCTCTGGCCTGCTGTTTTCAATATCCCATTCCTCTCTTGGAGCAGTCATTGGCTGTGGGTCTGCTTTTACTCTCAGCTCCACCCGTGCTGGCCCACTGGAGAAATGAGACCAAGGTTTGGTGCTCCAGGGCTGATCTGTGTGCCTTTTCCCTTACTCCTGTGAGAGGTTTATCAGCCCCAGCCTTTCTAATATCACAAGATATTGAGGCTGGTTTAAAAATTTACATAGGGATTTTTTTCCAGGTAAAAACTAAAAGAAAAAAAAAAAGGGGGAAAAAGGGAATGATGGTTCACATATTTGCTTATTGTTTTTGGAATCCACACAATGACTATTTTGAAGTCCCTCTCTGTAGCCAAAACACCCTCCTAACTTAATTACTGAAATAAATGAAGGCTGAGATTTCTGCGTAGGTGCAGGAGCTGGGGACTATGTAAAAATGCACCAAACCTCAGAGCTGTTGTCAGCACCACTCCGCACACTCCTGAATCACATGGAGCTGGTGCCGTTCCTCACACTGGTCTGCACAGCACTGCAAAACCCATCTCGCAGCCACGGGGGCTGTGGTAGGAAAGGGGGCTGTCACTGGGAAAACAACCCTGCAGTCAGTGTCAGAAATGGGGCAGGTACCGGTGCGAGCTGAAGCCCACAGTATCAGCAGCAGCAGCTCTCAGGCACCACTCTGCACCCTCAGCCCCACGCTGCTGCTCCTCTGTCCCCGCTCCCTCTTAAGGAAGGCAAAACTCTCCACTGGTTTTTTCTTCTTCTTCTTTTTTTTTCTCCCCCACAAAGAAAAACTTGCCAGGTCTGCATCTTTTCCCTTGAACTGTTTCCTCTTTCTAATGTTAAAAGCATATGCTGTACAGCTTAGTTTCATGCTGAGATGTTAACTCTTTTTCAATATTGGTTTTCATGTGGCTGCGTTAAGGAGTGCCAACAGCTCAAAGGGCACTATGGGACTTTGTGGGCATGGAAACTGTGTCTGCAAGGAGCAAGGCAGCTCTGCTCCGACCAGGTGAAGCCAGAGACTGCTTTGCCAAACTCCCCCACACAGCCCAGCATAAGCTCACCCAGAAGAAAAGTCACAGCAAATCTTCCCTCTGGGTTTTGTGCATGTATTAAAGGGTTTGTTAGCATTTTGGGTCAGCACCAGCGGTTGGTTTGGCTGTGGCAGCAAGGCGCCAAGTCCAAGCAGAGGTAGGTGCTCAAGCTGGTGCTCTGCACATTGCTGACCTGCTCGCTTGACTCTCAGATGGGATGTGGGTCAAGTCCTTCTGGCTCAGAGCATGAGCAAAACAGCCACATTTGTGCCCAGCACCTCTCATAATGTTTATGTCCAGGGCACTGGCAGCAGCACCCCACCATGCATCTGGGGTACTCATAAGCAGGGCGGGAGTCGGGCATTGAACAGCAAAAGGCAAATGAAAAACAGCAGCAGCATGACTGGCCCTAGTGAAGTCAGCTCTACGTTTTTAGCACAGGGTGATTCAGCCGTAGATGAAGCTTTAAAGCTGTATTGGAAATATTTTTCATTTCACAAATAGATGCTGGAAGTTTTGGTTGTTTGGGGTTTGGGTGGTTTTTCCCTCATCTAAATCAGGATGAAAGGGAAAATGTGAAATTTCTTTGCAGATCTGTGATTTAAATACAAGGGGAAAGGTTGGGCCAATGGAAGGATTCCTTTTTTATGTTGACCGTTTATTTTTTAATGACTTTTATATAAATGTGAATTTCAAACGCAAGACTCATTTCAAACAGAAAATGGAAATTTTGCTTTTTGAAAATGTAGAAACCACACCTATTGTTTTCTCCTAAATATCTTTTTAAGACAGGAATCAGAAACCAGCCCTTTCCCACAAAAAGGTCTTGTTTTCACTGGATTTGCATTTTTGACTGAAAGCCTTGTTTCAAAGTCTTGAAACTAGATCACGGTGAAGCAGCATTTATATCTAATTGGCCTCAAGGAAGAAGAAAACTCTGTGGGTGGGATTCATCTCACCTACTTTTAGGGGTTTAGTCTAAATTACTCATCAATAGTCAGTGGCACCTCCGAAGGACTATTCTCTTTATTCTGGTCATAAAAAGGACCTAGAGCTGTACCTTGCACTTGATACCCACTTTTTCAGTGGTTAAAACTAGGTGAGAGAAATCCTATCCTCTCTGTTCACACTCTCTGCTGAGGAGAGAAGCAGAGCATCACAGCTCTGATGATTTCAAGCTGAGGCATGTTGGGAGAAGAATAAGGAGCCTGGTTCTTCATCAGATTTCCAGAAAGAGCCAGATATTTTTAGGTGACAGAAAATAGAACAGGTTTATGGAGAACAAATCAGCTGACAGAATATCAGTTATTTCCATGGTCAGGTAAAAGTTGAAAAATCTTATTTTTTCCTAAATCTCAGTAAGTGTTCCCTGGTATTTTTTGCAATTCCTTTGCAATTTCTCTCGGAATGTAGAAGGTTTTTGGTTTGTTGGGGTTTTTTAATTTTCAGAGCAATGTTTATTTTTCTGACAAGTTTGTTCCCCTTTTTTCCAGCAAAGTGTTTTAAATCCATTTGTAACGCTGCATGCAAGACAGGTAGTATCACCTGTAAAATCCCCATGTGTGACTTAAGTAACCTGATATGGAAATAAAAAGTGAGCACGATAGTGCATGCATTTTCCTTTTTTTTTTTTTTTTTTAATTGTTCCTAAAAGGAATTCATGTTGGTTTTTTTATTATCATTACTGTGGTTATGCCTGTCCTTTTATGCAGGGGTATTTGGCTCCTGTAATGTTTGTGCTCACAGAACGATTTGCAAGAGGCGGAGCTGTAAAGCCATTAGTTCTTTAATTTGAGATGCCAGTCCAATCTATAAACAAAAATTTGCAGAATTCATTTTCAGGCAGCTACACTGAATGAAGCTGTGGCCTGTCACTGCAGCATTAGGGAAAGCATATGTAGGAAGTGAACAGGAACAGGGCAGACTGTGTGGGGAGCAGACATAAAGGTGACAACCTCTCAGAATCAAGCATCAAGAAGAAAAACACAGAAGGATCCCATTGACCAAACCCTGATTACTTTGATGATTGACTCCTTTGAAATCTGTAGGGATAAATACACAAATATCGATGTTATGTGGCAGCTCTTGACCAAGGAAGTAGCTGGTGGGAATAAAGGGAGTCTGAGAGGAGATCGTTTTTGTGAAGGCTTCCCACAAGAGAAGAAAACTGGTGAACTACAGAAGGTGGTGAAGTTTCTGGTTTTGTTTTGATTTCAGAGAAAGGAAAGAGAAAGGGAAAGAAGGTTCCTCTATGTGTAAAAAAAAAAAAAAGGAAGTGCTTTTCTGTAAATGTACCTGCTGAAATGAGTGGGGCTTCTCCCTGTGTGCATTTGCACTCCGCTTGTTTTCCATCAGGGCCACTTCATTCACAAGTCCTACAGCTGCTTGGCTTTCAGAGGTGTGATGATATCCCTGTATCAGCATTCCCAGCAAGCACTACTCAGAAGCAGGAGGATTTCAGCACCCTGGAACAGCTGTGCATCTAGCCACAGCCTACCAAAGTGTGCAGATGACAAAGGATAGCCCAGAATGGGTCACCCATTCTCACATTTGGCCTGTGCACAAAACACAGCAATTAGCACTGCAACTCCCACTGAAGTAGGCAGAAGGGATCCAAAAACGTTTTGATCCACTGCAGAAATACTGCTTTTTCTACATACAAGTGTACAGAATTCCCTTTCAGCTGTGCCCTGGTCAGTAGCCAAGCAGCCCTTCTCGCACATAGGAGCTGATGTGGAAACAAAAGAGATGCAAAATGAAGTTCCCCTTCACAGGCAAAGAGATTGTAGCTCTGGGAAGCACTCGGGGCTGCTCCAATGGCAAGTCCTGCTTTGCTGGACTACCAGACGCCTGGTCCATGCCTAAGGGCGACCAGTGCCAAGAGTTTGCAGAGTTTGAAAATCAGACTCAGATCAGACAAAACAGACTGGTTTTGTCTGTTGGGATTCTCCAGGAGAGTGTGTTCTTAGGTCTATTCATGAGCTTGGAGATAAATGCATAGATGAGGGAGGGGCCTCAGAATTAAGCTGAAAGGCTACCTTTTTTCATATATTTTCTGCACAGATGTCTTTAAGCCTCTCTGTATCATGCATGTAAATATTTTCTTTCTCAGGAACAGGCCTAATGTCCATTCTGTTTTCAGGGCAGACACATAATTCCCATTCATGATAATGGGGAAGATTCTCCTACTTCAAGGGAAGAACAGACCCACTAGAGATCTAGTATATCACTTTAAAGCCCCTGATCTCCTAGAGCAGTGGGAGCAGGTGGGTAGGTTGGGTCAGTGTGATGGCTGTTCCCTGATGGTTTATTAGCTCCCTGATTCTACCCACAGCATGAATCTTGCTGTGGTACTGGGCTATGATGGGGTTTGACATTGCATTTTATCAGCCTGTGAGAGGGTCTGTTTGTTTGCCTTTTCCTTAAGGATGTCTCCGTGAGCTGAAACATGAGGGGTCAAATCTGCCAAAACCAGGGCTGCCTCCTAGAGGAGAGCCCATTGGTGATAAAGGCAAAGTTAACGTGAGTTTGAGACCTGGCATGACCTACTTACTAGGCAGAGTTATGAGAATCCATGGTAGGACAGTTTGTTTTTCAGCCTGGTTTCTCATGGGAACGAGACTTATGCAATCGTGCTGTCTGTGTGGCTGTGTCTACATCCTCCTCCCCTCCCCAATAACTTTTGGACTCATTGCTCAATTTCAACCTATTTTGACAGGAGGGGTAGAGGTTCCAGGGGTGCTGCTGGTCCTGCAAGCATTGTAAAAATCAGCAGGGGAGTCAGTCTACAAGTGTTACCTTTGTTGGGAGCAGCTGCAGCAAGAGTTTGTGTGGCTTCAGAAAGTGCCAAACTAGCAGGATGCTGGGGAGCAGCCTATACAAATGGCCTAACCTGTGTAAAATAGCGCTTAATTCCATCTCCCCTGGAAGCCAGGAGACAGCTCATGGCAAACCTGGCTTTGGGAAATGCAGAGACCTCAGTGCTGAAGCAGAGCTGGCTGTCAATGCTACAGTCACGGCTGCTGGTGATGGGTCCATACAGCTCTTGGCTCTTCATGTCCTGCTTCTCCTTTTTGGATACTGACTCACTCACAGTTAGCCTCTCAAACACTGTCACCTACTTGATTTCTGTTTGATGAATTCGGGAGGTTTCATTAGCTAACAGCCTTTCAAAAAACAAGTGGTGGCACAGAAGCGTACCTGTAGAGATCAGATGCAGTAAAAGCAAGGTCAAAGACAGTCTTAGGACAAGGAGCTCCACTGGGCTCAGGAACATCTGACCTGAGCAGAAATTTTTTCTGCCAAGGATATGAGTGATATGATACTGATAACTTCTGTCATTATAGCACCCACAAACCCAGGACTCAGGTAGCAGTACAAATAAGGGTCTCACCCAGATCTAGTGCAGATCCTGTTTGCCTCCCTGCCTTCCAACAGATACTTTGCCAGTGTTGCTTTGTGAACTCAGTTAATTTCGAGGGAGGAGGTTATGGCTGCACAGACTTCATAGAGAATATTCAGTACAGGTAAAGCATTTAATGACATGCAATTAAAACGCTCTATATCCATCTCCTCAGAAAGGGTGGGTTTAGAGAAGTGCTACTTACAGGAAGCAGGTGACAATGAACTCTCTAGGTTGCAAAGGCATTGTTTGCAAACTATAGCATGAATTTATTAAACATGCTACGAACGACAAATGTTAGTGTGTGAATATAAAGAGAAAAAACAGTAGATCAGGAAAAATGCTTGGATTTCTGATTCAGTATCATATGCATGACAGCTTCTTTTGGCTCATAAATAACAACAGAACACACATGAATATTTGCAGTGATTTGTGATGTCCGCCCCATAAATTCTAATGTTTTTTGGAAAACTGTGTTGCATGACTGCTAAACAGATGAGAATGTTTCCATTTATTTCATTGAAGTTTCCCAAAAGAGCATGAGGAACCAGTATTGTAAATATCACATAGTTAGATAAAAAAGGTGCAATTAATTAGTGGGTTCTTTGTAGTTAGTAGAGGGGGGAAAAAAAAACCCTGCTAGGACATAATCCAGGTCTGTGATGCCTCCAGAGATGAGTGTCATCAGGCTTTGGGAAAGGGCAATCTCAGACTCCTGATTTCTTCTGTAAGAGATACTGTAGGGTGAAGGGTTTACAGGAAAAGGTTGCTTGTATCTTTCAGGCTTGTCTGTTGTACCTGTCTGTGCCTTCCTGACTGGAAATCACTGCTAAAGTTTCAAGCTGCTTCCCCTTTCAGGCAATGAGTGCCTCAGTCAAAGCTGGATCACCTGTAGATGCTTCTACTCTTAACTTAAAACTCTTTTATGATAAAAATATTTCTTCCTCTGCTGAGTGATGAATTGCTCTATTAGGGGCTCTCTTCTCTTCCTAAGCTGTGCAGACTTAGTACAGTGCACTCCAGACTGTTTTCTCTACTTCCCAACCGGTACATCTCCTTTGAAGTCAAAACAGCTACTGTGATTTTAGCCCCATTGAGATGCTCACTATGGAAGAAGTATATGAAAGACTACTGCTCACAGGGTGGGAGCTGCTGGTTTCCAGTTTCTCATTAATTTTTCACTTGTCTTTTATTTCAGTGGGTCTACACTATGCTCCACCTTTGGCACAGACACAAATACTATTTTTTATGTGGTTCAGTGGGAGGAATGGTTTTGATCATTAAAAGCAAAGCAAAAATTATTTCAAGCAAAATTCCAGAGCCTCTTCTGCATCCATTTATCTTTCCATGGCTTCCTTAAAACATTGCCTATTTACTCTCTGGGGATATGTGCTCCAACTGTGTTTCACCACATTTATAGGAGCAGTCACATATGACCAAGGCTAAAATTTAACCGTAATTACCCACAGGCTTCTGCCATTGAACCCTTTTGACATTTAGGGGTTTTAAAGTGTTGAAACGAGCCCAGTAAACACAATAGACAAGACAAAACTGTATTTGCTAGCTATCTTTAAAAACCTGAATCTATTAAAATCTAACTGATGAAAGCCCACATCTCTTGAAAGAATGTGTAATTTCCTGTAATCATCTTACAATATTCCTGATTGGGACTTTGAAGCAGCCAAAGAAGAGAAGGGTCTCTGGAGAACCCACCGCTGCTCCTTGCTGAGACAGAGCTTTGGAAAGTGAATCACTGCTGTGTGACTGGATCCATGCCATACGCAAAGGATCAATAAAGTTTTATGTACCTTACTCGCAAGCCTGAGGTTTTTGATTCCAGGTGTTCCCATTAATCTGGGACACAGTACAAGGAAGAAGTTGCTATGGTTGCATGAAGGTGGCAGAACAGTCTGGACCGACTTTAGTCAGCAAGTGCAAGACGTTTAATTATCTAAAATAACTGCACTTCCTGAAGTCTTTTATGCTGTTTACTTAAGTCCACTGAGTGCTGATGCTGTATCATTACCCAGACACCTGAGTGGCTGGGGTCCTTAGTGGTCAGTGACATTATGCCCTATGAGGAAATCTTTGTGCTTGTGCCTTACTCTTCCATCACTGGCAAAAGTCAAGAAAATGAACAACTGGATACAGAGATGTTAAGGGAAATCATAGGAGGATAGAATATAAGTTCATTTTAGATCTGAATTTTGGAAATGTGTGATCTCAGAAAGTAACACTAGCCCTTAGTTCTTAAGAGCAAATCCCTCCTAGGGGCTGAGGAGTTTGCACAGTTCTGTAGGTTTAGGGCATCGTTTTAACCCCCAGGCTTGTGGAAGCTCTGTTTAATGGCACCTGCAACCATTAGAAATGATTACAGCCCTCAGAGTGTAGTAATTGAGGACACAGTTTGTGCTGCAAGCGTTGCTCTATGGAGCTGCACTTTCCAAATAGAACTCTTCAGTAGAAGCTTACTGAGAGCCACCTCCAGTCTCCATGATAAATTCTGTCTATAGAATGTCCCTTTTTGTTTCATCTGACATTTCTATCACCTTTAGGAAGCCTTATACAGAAGGGGCCATGAGGTTTGGATGTAATTGGCATATGGATGGAGCTTAGGTTTTTTAATACACAGTTTTTATAAGACTGCTTTTATGTTTGCCTTTGCTCTTTGATCTCCACTTGAAAAACGTTTTTCATGGAGTTTGTTTGAAAGCACAAATAATCGCTTACCACAACTAAGGGCTAGCAAATAGTTCTAGAAAGGAAAAAAACCAAAGAGAATCCATGAGCTGACAGAGATGCCTTGAAAGATGTTTTAGAAGCAGCTTGTAATGGCACATTTTGCAGGACTGTTCATCAAGTTAATTCTCTTGTTGTGTTGGCATTCTTGAGTATGGTAATAACAACAAGGAAGATTGTAATGGATTTCAGAAATGGGAGTGTTTTAATAGATTTGAGTAAATTATATTGTATTCAATACTGTAGTGTTGTGATACAGCAGTCAACGATGAAAGATAAAGTCATTTGTGGACATAACTTGTGGTTCAAAAATAAATATGATGATTCCTATAAAAGATGAGATTCAACTAATTATGGCTATGGAAAGGGTGAAACCCCTAAAAGCATAAAACAAGGTTTCTCTGGTCTGATAGAAACAGGAGCAGGAACAGTGGATGGGGAGAGCTATGCCAGATTTTTGCAGTGCATTTGTACCAAAAGCCACTCTTGTCATGGTAGATGAGCTGTAAACTGGGATGCTATACTGAGAAGAAAAGTCTTCTCAGGGTGACCCAGCATGACTAAAGGTCCCAAAAGCCTTGAAGCAATCAACATGTAGGGAGAAAACTGTCCTTATTATCTTGCTGATCTTGCTGATCTCCATGACAGTAATGTGGGGTGCAGGTATATGTAACAATGTTAGGGCTGAGAGAGGTTTTCTTCCCTTTAAAATCTTTCAGGTGTTGGGGAAATCCCCCTGGCAAAGACAAAGCAAAATGCAGAATATTTAAAAAATGTTAAAAGACAATTCTTTCTGTCACTACCATTAAAGTGCTGTAATGTGGACCAGTTAATGATGGTGCTTCATGAAATAAGACATTAATCTCACTTGCTTCAGCCTTAATCTTTTATGAATTATGGACTCTTCTGTGATTCATAAAACAAATAAATCACACCTCTAAGGCTACCATCTATTTATTACTGCTTTTTAAATGTTCAGGATAGTATCAAAAGGATTTCTTTTGCTTGCCAAAGGGTGTCAGCTACTGAGTAACATTTGGAAAGCAGAGTCCGGATTCTGCATACATCTGGACATAGGTTTTGTCTTTGTTCCTGCAGACAGACAGCTCCACAGAAGTGCACTTGTGGGGCTGGGTGTGCAGATTTCATTCCATGCTTTCAGGCTATGCTTATAGTGACCCAGCTGACCTAGATGAAGACACAAAGTCCCTGATCTTCCTTTTTAGAAAGAAACAAAAGCTAATTAGTAAATAGGACTTGCCAAATTATGAAGCCAAGGGGAGAATAAGGGGAAAGAATAATTCAGAACAGTAAAAATCAGAGTGGAACAAATATACAAATTATTGGGAGATTTATTCAAGCCAGAAATCACAGATTCACCAATATTTTACCTTTAACATGCTCATTTCAGTGTTACTCTCTTTGCAGTACAACCATAACCCCAGAGTCTACGTAAGCAAGTTGTCAGTCCAGCATACCTGGGAGGGTTTTGTGTGCAGGCTGGTAGCAAACTGCATTCAAGGTTTACAGTGAGAAAAAAAAGTAAAAGCATCTGTTTTTAGGAACCTTCAGTGCTTCCATTTTGACAAGAGTCCTCATGGTCGGTTGACAAGTCTGGCTGGCTTGGCTGTTCCCAAATCCTACTGGTGTCAACAGGGAATTAAACTCATTCCTTCCACCTCCTGCCTACAAAGACCCCAACAACTGCTATTGTAGCCACTGACCTTGGCCTTAGATTTCAAAATCTCAGTGACCCAGACGAATTACTGACGTAAATAAATAAAACACATGCCTCTAAACTACAGAAGGCATAAGGTATACTCCCTTCAAGCCATGCACATATTTGTCCCTGCCCAAATGGAGTTTTATGGGTACAGGGATGTGTTTTTGAGCAATTCTTAATATTTGTCTTGTCTGTTTGAAGGAATTGTAAAAATAGATATCCCAGGGCAGTTGTACGGTTTAACACACGCTTGGTTCATTCCAGCTGTACTACGACTTCAGCCCAGATTGCATTATTTCAAACCTTGGTCTGTGGACTTGAAGAAAGAGCACAGTAATTGCACGTCCTTTCCAAGAATACTGAAACCCACATAAGTACTAACTGAGTACAATCTAGTGTTTTCTCTTGTCATATGCCACATATTCCATAAGGTAGCACTCAGTTCCCATGACTTATTTGAGTAGTTTGCTCCTATGAAAGGCAGGTAGAATTGGAAAACTGCAAGTCGGTTACCCAGATGATGCAGACATTATTTTCTGCTCTTTTTGGCAAATAAACAAAAAGTTTTTTCTATATAAAAGAATACTATAATAAAAGAAATTCAAAAGGCACAGCAGTAAAGGACAGTCCTTCAAGAAAATACTTTCTTTCCCAACCAAAGAGGAAAAGAGGCAGAATTCAGCAGGGTAATAAACACTCCTAAATCTCAGGACAAGTAAGTGACTGCTGCTGATTTATTTCTCCTTCTGTTTTTTTAAGAATTGAAGTTCTTTGCATGTAACAGTGTAATGGGGATTGCAACTTAAATTTCAGTTCACTTTTCCCTTAGTTCCTCACTCCAAATCAGTGGTGGAGCTATCGGGGGAGAACTTACACTGCAGGTGTTACTCAGATATATTTACAGAAAGGGTAAGTTATACAATGCTTATGTTAAAGCATGTATGTAGACTGACACATTTAGAGTTAGAAAATGAATTCTAGTGCAGCTTTCAAAGGAGCAAAACGAACAAGTGGAAAAAATCTGGTCATTAATGACAGCAAAGCTTCCTATGAATGATCACTGTAGAATACCTTGGGTTTCTAAAGCAGCTGTTGATAAATGACACCAGAAGGTGTCTTTTGGCTAGGAAAGCTGCCCATTTTCATAAAGATTGTGTTCTGAAACCCCTGCAATTATATTACACTGCTCTTGCACCACTCTGTGGAATTTTGCTTTTTATTTCCTAGAGCTTCATGCAGACTTGAGCAGTTTGGCCTCTTTATTAAACTTAAGCATCAATCTGTAAAAAGCCTCTTGATTGTCTAGACAACTAGTTGTGAAAGTCAGCTTTGTTTGCGTCCCTGGGGATACGGACAC
>JBCJKH010058387.1:30174-43255 GCA_039877255.1 Loriculus beryllinus
ACTAGTTGTGAAAGTCAGCTTTGTTTGCGTCACTGGGGATACGGACACTGCTCCTTCTGTTCTCCTCTGTCAGTACTCTTCAACCAAAATTTGGGAAATATTTTTCCTCCCTCTATCTGCCAATTATTCTGTTTTGGAATCCAACTGAAAAATGTTTCAGTGATGGTTTTTAATACTTTTTCTTTTTTCATAAATAAATGCCAGCAGCCTGGAGCTTATGAGCAGCCCTACAGTAATAAAAGGATGTACACAGCAGGCAGTACTCAATTTGCAAAAGAAAAACAGATTAACATTTCAGGTTTCTGAGGGCTTTTTGTCAACAACAGTACATTTAAAAACATCAATCTAGTAGTAATTGCATTATCAGTGCATTCTTGGCTGATTCTTTGGCTGATTCCCTGAATATTATGGAATAGAGAAGTAGCTATGGGAAGCCTTTTTAATATATATAAAAAGTCAAAGACTGGTAGCAGTCAAGTTGATTTGTCTGTATATAATTCCCATTTCTGGGGCTGAAATGAAGTGAATACATCGGTAATGGTAGGAGACTGAATACCCACAGCCAGGCCCTCAACAGCTACAAAAACTGGTACCAAGTCCTATTCCTAGGCATTTTGACAGAAAGTACGTTGTAAGCTGACAATGAAAAAAAGCACTTTTAAAAAACCCTCAGCAGAGACTTTAAGAAAACACCATGGCAGTATCATTTCACCGTCCCTTTAGCAGATGCTCACCAGCCACTTCTCAGGTATAATACCACTGATTGCATCCATGCAATGAGCAACATGGAACTGTTCTCCTCTGAATTCTCTACAAGTCTCTGAAACCATGTAAGAAATGCCCTGAATGCAGAAGATAATCAGCCCCTGGGAGCCTGCTGCTCCTGAATATCCTCACCAGGCTGCCAGCTGTGCCAGAGGATGGCTGGGTGCAGCTCTTTGCTTCAGAGAGGATTCATTCTGTACAAATAATTACTATGAATTACGTGGAAATATAGAGAGGCTGGTTCCACACCAGACTGGGTAAAACCTTGAGTATTTTCTTATTTCCCTCTTACGTACTTGCCCCAGCTGCTGGGGTTTTAGCTATGTTGGTTGTCCCCTCCGGGTGCCTCTCACCTGATGAAGAATAGACACTTCTTTTTAAGATTTTATAGTAAATAATAGAAAAAATAATCTTGAGTCTGATCTTATGCTAATTCATGTAGACACTTCTGTATATTTATTAGGGCTTTTTTTTCTTCTAACATCACTAGATTTGTTTTGAACTCAAAGGTCAGTTCCTACACCAGTATAAATCAATGTAACTACATTGATTTCAAGGATTGCAGCATCTTTCATTAATTCCTATTGCCAGGCATACTGTAACTGCCTCTGGGGAAGAAGATACATATATATATGTGCTTTTTGATTTAAAACACAAAGAAAAAAAGATACTTCTGTGAAGAATTTAATTCGGTAGCATTTAATTAAGGCCAAGTGGTGTTAAATGATCAATACAACAAAATCTCAACCAGCCACCTCCAAAGTAGCTCTTTAAGTCTTTCCTCCATGCAGTTCCCATTCTATCTTCATAAAAGCAAGCCCTGATTCTTGCACAGGAGACCATGCCATCTTTTTTTTTTTTGCTCACTAAGAAAAATGTGTTTTCCTTTTTTTGGGTACACTCCATTAGCAATCTAAAGGACACATTCCCAGGTAAAACAACTCTTGTGTTGCCCTTATTCAGATTCAATCACTCCAAAATAAATTCCTGTTGTGCATCTAATTGTATTTACCTACCTTTATTAGTCTATTTTTGACAGGGGTAGTTGCATGCCTTTTTTGAGGTGTACACTAAATCCATATGGAGAGAAGAAAGGCCATTAAAATAATGCAAAGTGTTTCAATGTTAAAATGGGAAATTATGTCCTTGAAAATAATTTCTTTTGTAAAGGTGTATCTCTGGTTATATATACACCTTTACAGGGTGTTTCCAGTGTGTGCAGTTCTATATCTTCTCTTCCATGCATGCAAAAAGCAGCTTCACGTGAAACTGATAATTCTCTCCAGGGAAAGAGAAGCATTGTCTATTGCCAAAATACGTTTTATTAAAACCAGAATCTTTCTTGTCAGGTCACATCACTCCTGCTGAACTTGAGGGGTGCCAAAAAATGATGTCAGGTTTGCCACATGCTGATAATGACATCCATGCCTGGTGCACACATAGAGCAGGAAGAGCACCTGGCTGATGTCTTCCTCTGCAAACCAACATTTTTCTCTCACGTTTTATGTGATAGGAGGACATCAGTGCTGGTGGTTGAAAAACACTGAAGAAAATGAAGTGCTACACTTGATAACAACAGCCCTTCCCAGGTCTGTGGGCTGCTGTGTGGTGGAAAAGAAAAGGAAGTTCAGAAATGCTTTAGATACTTTCAAAATGTTAAATGCAGCACATATGCACTTCCTCTTTCCATACTGATTGACTGTCGGTGCAGGTCCCAGCTGAGGCTGGGACTCTGTTAGTTAGGAAATATCCCAGCATATCCCTCTCCTGAGCCTCCAGACATATGGGTAAGGCAGACGGATAGCAGATACAGACCAAAAGAGTTTCTAAGCCTCATAGTTGAATAGAGGAAGTAAGGTAATGAAAAGGAAATCATAATCTGGCCCTGAATTAATTACTTCATAACACATGGCATGGAAAAAAGTGTATTCCAGTAAGTAGATGGCTTTGCAGCTGTATCCTGGAGTAGGTCTGGCCTTTGATTCTTCTGACTCTCATTTTCACTCCCCACAGCCCCTTTGTAGCTTTGCGTCTCTACAGCACCTTATAGCTAACTACTTAAACTGACCACAGTACCTGCAGGTCCCAGTGCAGCATTGACAATGTCGTCTCTCCACCATGACTGGAACGACAGCTATAAAGCCTGAGGCTGACAAATCTTTGAACTAACTCACTCCCCACTTAGTGCTGTTCTCTTTCCTTGTTGCAAACTATGGCAGAATCATGAGACATGACAAGAGACCAAGATAAGGGATGCCACCACAGAGCCTTACACTATCTAGGTTGGGAAAGTATTTTCCTCATTCTTTTTAACCTGTGTGTATGTTTCACATATATGATACAACATTAGTTGGCATGATGACAACCCCATGTGAAGCAGCCTTAATGTCCTGTGAATTCAATGAATTGACTTGGCATAGGAAAAAATAGTTTGGCTCTGGTTTGCTCTGTTCAGGTCCACATTTTCAGTCCCTGGAGGTAAAACTGGTCAGTGACTCAGCTGTCAGTAGTCTTGGAGTTGGAGAACTGGGCTTATCAGGAAGTTTTCTGCCTCCAGTGCTTTCTCTAGGAAAACTGGACTGTTATTCTGGCAGTGCTGGTGAGACAAAACTACTGGGTTAAACAAACAAAGAACAGTCAACACCAGGAGCCTAAGTTGCTATTAATTTTTCCTTTAGTGCCTTTAACCTCAGGATAGTAATTAGAACCATAATGTGGACATTAATTATCACAACATGCATAAAGATCTAAATAACCCCATGCCCCATACCGGTTCCTAAGGAAAGGGTGGGCAGGGCAGTTCTCCAGTGATTCTGTCCCCATGATATTAACCATGTTTTCCAGACCTCTGTGCTGTGTGGATATTTAGCCTAAAGTTTTTGACTGTCTTCTGGCAACTTTTAAATCTTTACAGGTCTATTATTGAGGTGTCAGTTGTCACAGAGAACAAGATAATATTTCACGACATAAAAATACCCCATAATCATTTCAGATGGTTGATGATATTGCTGCTAGGCATAGTCAAACTCTTCTTCACATCACTGGCGACTGAGGCTTTCCCTCTGCTCCACACAGCCCAAATATAATCCCTTCTGATTAGAGACT
Organism: Loriculus beryllinus; assembly: GCA_039877255.1. Classification (NCBI taxonomy): domain Eukaryota; kingdom Metazoa; phylum Chordata; class Aves; order Psittaciformes; family Psittacidae; genus Loriculus; species Loriculus beryllinus. Next base: position 34,045 of record JBCJKH010058387.1, read on the forward strand.
TTTCTCTTTGATGCCCCCCCTTTGTCATTCACACACTGGGAAAATTGCTCTGTGTTGAGTTACATGCTTTGTGCAGTTTGCGTAGTTGTCTTCTTTAACCTGGAAGCAAAGCTGTCTGTGCCTGAGCAGAGATAGGATTCTGACTTGTAGTAAGTCTTTGATTAATGAAGCTCAGGTAAATGGGTTAGTCATTAACCTTTGCTTCTCATAAGATTACTTATTGATGTAGAGTAGTTGTGCTGCTTCCATGCTGCCAAGGATGGGAATCTTGATTTCCTTCAGACTTCAAAAATCTTCCCACTGTCTAACAAGTCCTCCCTTTTAGGATGGGGATATTCAAGAGCTGCTGCCTCTGAAGGGAGTCACTTATTTCCTATAGGATCTCACTGCATCCAGATAATATCCAAATATTAATAGGCACTGCCCAGTAGTAGAGTGTGCTATTAGTATCTCTTGCTCTATGTTTTTGCTGACAGCTGTCAGTGAGGGCAACTCAGCTGAGTGGAAGGGGAAGCACACACAAAATGAGCCAATGGCACACTGTGAAGTCATGGCTGTGAAGGATAATTGCTTAAACCCTTGACATAGGACAAATCTTTGTTGACAGACCTGAAAATCATCTCGTAATATCCACATTTGTAGACAAACAGAAATCTCCTTAAATCCATTTAAAACTGATTTAATTCTGGGCTCTTTATCTGCTGTACAGGTCTCCCAGGATGGGCAAGAACAACCTGTGAGCTGAGGGCTACAAGAGAACTGGGGATAATTAGGCTTTTATCCCTGCTAGCTCCACCAGGTCTTTTTAGTTGTAGGCACGCTACAGGGGCTAATGGTCCCTGCGAAGGAAACAGTCCTCCGTCACCTGTAAGAAGACTTACAGATTCAGTCACTGAAGAGGACACTGCTGGGCATTGCTTTGCGACCTTCACTGCAGCGCTGCTCCTCTGGGTAGGGCTGATGCCCTTCCTGACTCTCAGAACTAGCTCTACCCATCCCCATGTGTGCAGGAATTCGTCTACTGGAGAAATTGAGTTAGGTCCAGAAGGGGGTCTTGTCTTTGCATGATCTGCAAGTTTAAATGTGGGAAGGTTATGTAGGACGAAAGAACAGAAGGGGCATACATGCAGCCCACAAAGGCAAAGAGGGAATTCAAATTACACACCACACTAACTCATTGATCTTTAATATAATGGATGATATTTAAATCTGAAGACATTTACACTGCAGTCTTGAATGCAAAGAATTGAAAACAGGATAGATAGCTGAAACCTCATGTTTTCTAGCTCATCAACAAATTGAGTTTCATGTTCGCATGTGCAGTTTTGTATCTTGTAAATTCGTGTTTTCACTCCCATTTTTAGTCCCATGATCCCCTGTGCACACAGCTATTAGAAGATGGAAATCTAGCAACCCGATCTGTAGGCTCAGTTCGGTAATCAAACATTTAATTGCTAACAATTATCCATTAATGCTTATAAATTAGGTTGCCAAACTACTGCTGCAGATTACAAATATTTGCATCCAGACCTGTTTGCAAAAATTGAAGAGAACCTGTAAAAAACCTCTACCACAATGATTAGTGCTGCCATTGTCATCTGGACTCTTCAGACTGAAATAGAAAATGCAAATATTGCTGCATCAGAAGAGTAATGAGAAAATTAGGATTTGAACTCAAGGGAGCCACGAAAATCAGGTTCTAAGTCAAATTCCAGGCTCACTTGATTTTTTTCCTTATAAAGATTCTTTCTCCTTTTCACCATTCCATCTTGCTTCTTCCTCTGGGTTTCCCAGCACCTTAACTAAACATCTCAATCCTAGGAGCTCCAGAGAGCTTATTTTAATCTGAATTGCTTCCTTTTTTACGTCTTGTCATGCATCTCAGAATCTGTGTTTATTAAAATAGCATATAACAATGTGATTTCAGGTAACACTTCAGAGATCAACATATGCCTTCTACTAACACTCCTAACTAGGACAGGCTGCAACCCTCTCCAGTAATAACAAGCTACACTGCTATGCAGAAAATGTAAACCTACTCTATAAAAGGGTTCCAGTTCCCATCCTGTTAAGTAAGTTTTGCCTTTTTATAATTGCTTGCTTTCTACTGTCTGGTTTATTAAAGTGATGTGGTTATGATCTTGCCCATGTGACCTCTCTCTTTGCTTGCAAGGGAAATGTTGGAGTGGCATTGCAAGCATTGGGACTTCAAGGCTACATTTAAATTAGCAAATTCAAAAGTGTCTGGAAGCATTCCCAGGACTAGAACAAAACTGTTTATACAGTCAACTGCTAAGCTGTTCTCTGGCATGAACTTGGACCATTCCAGCTCCTTCTCCTCCTGAATGGTTCTTGGGCACAGTATGGCCAGGAATCGGTCCCGGTGGCAGTATCCATGCAGTTCCCACTTTTTGGGAGGATAAATGCATTTCCTAGCATAGACGCTGGCCACTGTCCACCAGCTGCCTTTGGTGCTTATCCCTGGGTGTGATTTATTTACACAATGAGGCAGAACCAAAATGCCTTGAACTTGATGCCCAGGCAGGTTTTTTTTGCAGAATGACAATAATTTGAGGCAAATGTTGTACATGGCAGGGACCAGAATTAGCCTCTACCATGTACAGTAAAAGGTGATGCATATGCAAAATTAAGCTCACCATCCCAACCGTGGGCACATATCAGTTAGGTCTGAATAGTGCAAAAGCTGAGCACAGTAAAGACAAGGAAAGCAAGGCCCTAAGCTGACAACTAATGTTGCTTGTCGCAGTATCAGGGTCAAACACTCTGCCAAGGAAGCAGTGCCAGAGGAACTGCGGAAAGAAGAAGGTCTGACGGTTTAACAGGGTTTTAGTAATTTTTTTTTTCTTTTTAATTTGCCAGAGTGCTTTATTCTTTTTAAATAACTCTGAAGGGATCATCTAATTCTATAGATAAACCATTGTAGTCACCAGCCCAACTCACTCCTGCCAAATTAATTGAAATGGCTGCTGGACACAACACTTGCTTTTACTGAGAATGCAAGTTGTTCAAGGACTGCATACTTTCTCTCTTTATCTCTTTTCCTCCCTCCCCTGGGGTCTCTCTCCCCTCTTTTTCACCTTTTTTTTCTCCTCCATGATGCCCAAGATGGTTCCATCAGTCTTGCAAATATTAATTCTCAGTGTAAACAGAATTTGTCAGGTACGGGAGGATGTAAATGGAAAATTAATAGAGGAGCAATGTGTAGACTCGTTATATGATGTCCTCAGCATGCATACTCAAGCAGAAGCCAGTTATTGCCTTACTGCCCCTCAAAACCCCTCCCACACGTGGAGCACAAGGCTTTTTAAACATTACCTGATAATCAATTATCCTTTTTTTGGTTCTGTGCAAGTTCACTGTTACACAGCAGAGCTGACTGCACAGCCAGAATGGAGCCATTGCCCTTCACTTGCTCAAGGCCTGACCCAAATACAGCCCCAGGAGAGCCATGAAGCAAGGCTTTTCCATAGTCTGCTTTATAAGGCAATCAGTCCTGCAGTAAAGGTCAGGCTTTCTTCAGCTGGAAGGTTGCTTTTAACTTGTTCTGGTCAGTAGTGGTCAGCAAACATTATTGACCATTGTTCCACTGCTGTACGTAGGAGATGGTTCGCATTTTTGGAGCTTCTTGATGACCTTTGACAGTTGATAGATGAATTTTACTGCTTTATCTGTTTCATAAAATGTCCACAGATTATGATGCAGTTCAAATCATTTGCTACAGATGCTTTTTGTAAATAGAAATTTCTTGAATGATTCATAGCAATTATTTGTAATCTGTGTTATTTTGACTAGACTCAGTTGATGACATAGTGGGTTTTTTGGCTTATTGATTAGAAAGAAGTTTTGATTTCTAAATATTGTATTTGTAGGTAAGAATCCAGAATACAGTTTCAGTTAATAGTCTTTCAGTCCAGAAGAGATAGTAGTCCACTCACTCTACCTCCTTGAATGGCACAGGCCAGAGGTTTCAGGGAGTTCTTTCACCCCCATGCTTGGATGTATAAATACAAGCAAAGTGTTATCTCCTAGAAAATTATTCAGTGTTTCTTTTAAGCCATATAGAATTCTCCTGCTTTCAATAAAAACCGCAGATGTTCCTGTGACTTCTTTCTCCTTAAAATATTTTTCTACAGTATTCCTGGAAAACTAATAGAAGTAGCTGAGAATATGAGCAGAATTCTTAATGATTTTTCTTTAATATTTTGCCAGCAAAAGTTTCATAGTTACAGATGGAGGTTTGGACAGTTGCTGTCATTATACCTGGTTTAGCGACATGGTTAGTCTGGACCCTTTATCTGGTCAATGGAGAAAAATAAGCTATCCCAGGTGGATTACACTTACCAAGGCTGATCTCTTTACTAACTGCAATAGGAAGCTAGAACAGCCAGTGCATACCTTAACTACTCCAACTACATAATCAAATCTAGGTGAGAAATACCGTGGCTCTACTTGCTCATATGCAGGGTTGGTTTTTGGAGATAAGGGATGGCACAAAGCTGGAATCGCACAAGAAAATCTATCACCTTTTCATCTCTAGCAATTCTCACTGGTCTTTTCTGGTAGCACTGAGGTTTGTTTTAAAGACTCCATCTGGATCAAGGTTGTTTCCACTCTCTCTGACTCTTTCTCAAGCTCATCATCAGTACCTTGAGTCTCTTTTTACTTACCAGGGAAAGGTAGAAGCTAGATCTTTGACATGCAGAGTATTAACTTTCTAAATCCTACTTTATTTCAGTATTTACTTGCCTAGATAACTTCTATTTATTTTTGACACATTCCAAGATTATGTCTATAGAGATTCATGAAAGAAAGTACAACTGATACAAAGGACTCTGTTCTCTTAACCTCCTCCTGATCACCACCGACACCGTCTTTCTGAGATGACTTTGACTCCTTTCACATTTCCATTTTCGCTCTTCCTCTCAACAGTTTCTCTGCACTCAGCAGCCTGCAAGCAGCTCTGTAAAGTCTTCCAGTAAATGTCTCATTTAAAGAGCGAGGAAGCCTGAATTAAACAGGGCAGAGACTCTTGCTGGCCTGAGTTAATGGAGATGTCTTTTATCAAGACGTCAGCTGCAGACAGTTCAGCCCTGCCAGAGTCGTGACAAATCTTCTCACAGTTGAACAGTGTGTGAACAACGATCCACAATGATGGTGTGTGACGGTCTTTGGATTGGGCTGTGGCTCACTTTTAGGTGTTTGCTCTTAATTCAGGCCACAGCTTATGACCTCATATATGTAAACTGAGCGAGAAAGGCTCAAAGGCACACTAGAAACCACATTCTCTTTGTCCAGTCTTGTTAACAAATTATGTTACATCCTGCAACCAGTGGAAAATAAGGATGTGTGATATGAATACGTGTGATATGGAAAATAAGGATGTGTGATCTATATGTGATATCTATAGAAGACAATCTGACAAGTCTGGAATGCGAAATAATTCTAAGTGGTGTAGCTGAATCCAGAATTCAGTACAACATTGTCCAGTAGCTAACAATTTCATGGTCATAATGGTGCTCCTCTCTGGTTTATAAGCAAAAGCATCTAGTAGTGGAAGATGGTGTACTGGTAGTGATGCATTGCAATTACAAGATTGGTGCTTTTGAAAATCAGCACTGCTCTTGAAGCTTCCGAAATCGTGCCAACCTGTACTATGGAGCAATCATTAGGGTAATGAATAATTTTCCTTGGGTGGTGTTTGCCATCACTTGACAATTTCGTAAATGAGAGCATTTCAGAAGTGACAAAACCTTCATCCTTGCTGAAAAAGAAAAGTTAATTAAAGCCAAGCTTTCTGTTCTGAAGCACACACTCTCAGAGCATCAGCACACACAAAAAGTTTCCCTACGAATGCTTTTTCTGGTGCAGCAAACCATCTCGTGTTTTCACATTTGTTTCCAGCGTTAGAAATTTCCTCATTTCAACAAAATGTGTTCCCTATATTTTTAGAGCTGGGTTAAAACTTCATTTTTGAGGAGAGAAGATGGGGCAGTCACAGAGCCACTCACCAGTACATGATGAGGACCAAATGCCAGAAGTGCTGAAGCTAACAGGGAAGCAACAGTGCCCTTTGCTTCCCTGCCCCTGTCTCCACTTCTCCCTTCCTCCCTGTGTCTGACCTCCTGCACCAGGAAACCTGCCCTCGGTTTGCAGACTGTTCTGGTGTTATCCTGCCTGAGAAACAAACAAACAAACAGAAAGTCCCATCTGTAAAGAGAAGATACCATTAATATATAACCACAAGGGTCAGAAAAACTAGTGAGAGTGCAAACAAGGGCAAGAACATGTTTGCAGTGTGTTCAGGGTGGATTGCCCAACACTGAGGGAAGCAAAACATGAAAGTTACACTTCCGCCGGACAACATGAGTGACTTGTCAAAAAGTCTTGTTAAAGGCTACTCTTGCCTTCCCTCATCCACCTCTCTCTTCCCCCTATTGCTTTCCTCTTGTCCAGTAAGTAGGTTGTGATTACATCTTCTGAAATAGGAAAGAAATGCTACTTTACACATTTCTCAAAAAAATTAATGTCAAATGAAAAACGGGGATGGCTTTGCAGAGGAAAAGCATAGACCAGAAAGAGCTTCCCAAGCATGGGCTGCATGCAGTGGTGGTTCAGGACTTCTCACCCAGGGGTGATGGGTCATGCTGCACTGAGCACTGGATAAGGCAATGCCCACATCTTTCATCAGAGAAGCTGGAGTAACCCACATCACCACTCATCACCATTTCCTGAAAAGAGTGGGCTGATAGTTCACAAAAATCAATAGAAGATCACTGTGATGGGGGAGTCATCCTGGAGTAACAGAGTGCTTTTTCCTGCCCGCAATATTCTCACGTTTGTTAGAGAGCAGAAGCTGCAATATCTGATTGTGACTGAAAATCCAGAGTCCTCCACCTCCTCTGCAAGTTACCCAGCAGTTACTTTTCTGTCAAGGCTGTAGCTGCTGGTGGGGTTGAAGCAAACAGCCAGGACTGCCCCTGTGTCCTGGGCACATGCGACGGAGGGCATGGCAGGGTTTGTGCTCCCTGGCTGAATTTGCTCAGTGTAACCACCCAGCAACAGCCCATGCAGCTGATTACTGCAGAGAGTCCTGGATGTCGAAATGCACCCAGTCCCTTAGGGCTTTCCCCTTGCATAATCTGCCTTTTCACTCCTCATCTTGTCCTGCCTGGTTTTTTATTATTATTATCATTACCATTTTCTTTTTCTCTAATGATCTCACTGGAATATACGGTGACCAATACCCTTTAAATCTATTTAAAAAGCTGTAAAGATAGTTTACATCCTCCCTTCCCATTTCAGAAGCCAAATTTTTAAGGCTGTAAAAGCAGTGTCTCACAGGTGTCCAAGGTTCAAAGATGCTTGAGATACTCAGCCAGTCATTTGGGAGTTGCAAGAGCTTTCACAGTTAGAGAAAAGAACATTACTACAGCAAGAAAGCATGATTGAGTCCCGACTTAATGCTTGAAGCTTGTCCCAGCAATTCTGAACCCACTGACAGCACCTCCTGATGCACCTGCATGGGATCAGCCCCTTTGCTTCAGTCCAGCCCTCAGCTCGAGCACTGCTTGCTCCAGTATACACACAAGGGCTTCACTGGGGACAACAGTAATGGAAACATAAAACATCATATTAACAACACATATCAAATACACACTTTGGGTTATATTGTTCTGTTGGGCTGCTTCTACCATTGATCTAATCTCTTCACCTTTGGCATTGAAAACGTTTTTAATTAGCCGCTAGCAAAGCATTCGACTGAGACAGTCTGATCATTTTTAACTTTATTTTCCTGAATGAAAACAATGCTGGCCAAATTTACTGTACACTGCCACCTTAATTACCTGTCTCAGACAATCCCTTTCCTACCCACTTGCAGTTTATCACAGTATAACACAAAAACTCTTCCTCTAAAAAAAACTTTAAATGCTTCTGAGATTCAAACCGTAGATTGCTTGTGCAGCTATAATCTTAAAAAACATCTGCTACATTTGTGTGGTAAAGGAAGTCTCTTTAGAATACAGCCTTTGATTTCTATAAAAGACAAATCAGGCCACATGTTTTTGTTTTGAATGCTTCTCATCACAAGAGGAAATTTTCTGCAGCTTGGAATTTTGAAGGCATGAAAAATGTATTTATTTTTTTAAACAAAGAGCCTACATAAGAACACCAACAAAACTCCTCGGAAGTGTTAAGAACCATTCCTCTATCATCTTTAAAGAAACACTAACGGCTGCCTGACCCACATTTTGATCTACCTTTGTGTCTTAAATTTATCTGGGTCATATCATGTCCTTGATCCTAGTATGTAACTCCCACTGACATCTCAGACCTGAGGAGGTTCACCCATCATTAGTTCTGAAGCTGCTAATAGCTCTGACTAGCAGAAGATCAGGAGATTTCACTGGGCTTTTTTTTATTCGTCTCTCAGAGAAAGCGTGTTGATAGTAGCAGTTTGACAAACAAGGTTTGACACCAGTGTGAACTGAAGGTATGAATCAATGGTACCTTGTAGCCTTGTGAGTTCAGAACAGATTTGGGGTTTTTTCCTGATTCTGAAGTAGCTGTTCTTTAAGACACTATTAAAAATAAAAGCCACCAAGTTCTTCATGGGGAACCCTTTGGTTTAGATTTCAAAACTGTTTCATTGCTGTCCATTTCTTCCACCTACATCTCCTCTCTCTTCTTTGTGGAGATACTAGGAATGCCTATGCCAATCTTTTCAAAACCAACCACACTTGGAGAGGATCATCTTTTACACTCACCATTCACCTAAATCCTTCATACTTGGGCTCCCTTCTCTGCACCTTTCCCCCAGAAACTGCTGAGCTAAAATGGTCCTTATTGTCCCCCAGCCACTGCAAAATGAGTCCACACCTTCCTGTGGGCCAGGAAGGGACAGGGAAAGAGCAGCAGGGATGTGTTGCAGGACCATGGCTCAGCTCTGCACAGCCAGTTCCATCAGTGGCACATCTGGAGTAGTGCAGCTCACAGCTCTAAAACACAATCTCTATTGTCTTTCACTGATGGCAGATGAGTTAAATTAACAGCCAGTATCTCCCCTTGATGAGCTTCTGATTACCAAGATTATTTTTATTTCTGTATAGTAGAAATGTAGTTTTGCCCCAATTTGAAATGCAGAAGGTAGTGTTCTGATATAGAAAAATAATTGTGATTAAATATAAAAACT
>JBCJKH010058387.1:43355-60609 GCA_039877255.1 Loriculus beryllinus
AAAATAATTGTGATTAAATATAAAAACTCAGATCACCATCCTCATACTAAACCCTTTACATTTTTGGAGGCCTGTCAAGCAGGTATGACTAAAAAGTGTCCTGCTGATAGCAGCTGTGACTTGGAGCACATCCTTTTGAGTGATAACTGCTGTCAAAGCGAGGAGACAAGCAACGAGGGCAGGAAGGCACTTCAGTTATATCAGCTTGCATAGCTTTCCTATAATTAGTATTTTCACTCAGTAGAAACACTTCATTAACTGTCAGTTATTTTTGTTTTGTGGAGGAATTGTTTTCAGTTCACTCATTTTTCTTATAGTCACTCAGTGTTAAGCAATCTTTCATTCATCCCATGTTTTAATGCCAAAGATGTTTCAACATTCAAATATACAAGCCCCTTTCAACCTTAGGTCTTGTCCTGAGTTCCCTGAAGTCAATACAAAGGTACCAGTTACCTCCAGCCAGTTTAGGGTACACCTGTGTCTGTGGCTCTCTGCTTTTCTTGGTGAGCTTCTAATCAGATTCAGCTTTAATATTCTGTGAAATGCATTCTCCTTCTAAAAGGATAGTGGACTCTGTTTCATCTGAAGATTTACTACAAAAGGGGATTATCTTCCTTTTGTATGTGGAGTACAGAAAGTCCATGGAGATATATTTTGAAAGGTGGGGAGACTTTGTCATGCGCTTGATCACTCATGACTCTGACAGAGGTACCAGGCCTTGAGCAGAGTGTATAATGGATCAGAGCTCTCCCCGAGCTCCCCCCACCCTATTTGCCCTGTGGAAATTCCTTATGCAATCAACAAGCCAAGCTCCTCCACTCCACGTTCCCAGCCATTTGTAAGAGAGAGCACAGTGCAAAAGCACGCTGGAGTCTGCTGGTAAATAATGGCAGATGTTTTTCATTACAGCAAAGGAGCCTCTTGTGCAATTAGAGAGAAAGCTTTAGAAAAAAATTTGCACAGAATAACTGTGTATTTACATAGTTGTGAAATTGCTTTTCTGATAGAGAATCAGATTTGCAAAACACTTGGTGCATCTCTTTTTCTGTAATCACGTCTTCCTCTTGCTCTCAGATGCAGTATTCCATGTAAACAACTGCCTCCTCTCCTTAGTGCCCTCATCTGTATCACGTATGGAGAGAGATCCTGGAATAGTTCTCATTCAAGCATTTGTCCAAAGTCTACAAGAATGCATGGAATGATTCCCAGGGGATTCAGTGAGTTTTGGATTGGGTGCAGTGCACACACGAAGCTATCAGCCGGCTCTCCCCTGCCAGGTTTCATCTTTGATTAATGAATGTGCAATTTAACAGAGATTCGCTAAACCTTTCAAGTGCACCAGAGCTCAGTTTTTACCTCTTTCATGCAATTTCTGCAGAAACAGGCTGAAAAGTTTGGGCTTTACTTGAAGCTGTAAGAGCTGGGGTGTACTCATTGTGAACAGAGGAAAGTCAAGCCCCGAATTCACTCTTGGGCTGAATTTGAGAGTTGTATGACTGCCTTCTCTTCTGATATTTCCTATTCAGTTTTAATCTGTTTGGAAATTCTAGCATTCTGGGAAGTTCAAGCATGAATTTCACTTTTATTGTGGCAGAAATATCAGCTATGTTGAACCAGCAAGCAGTCAGGATTCTGCTTTACTATGAATCTAAATCCCTTTTAAAAACTGTCCAGATCTGGGGAAGATTCAGGCACAGATTCACATAATACCATTGTAGTTAGACTTTCAGCTCTTCTTTTCAGTTATGACACTGAGTTTTAATGTATTTAGCCTTTTAATAGTAATAATCTTGTTTCTCAACCATACAGCAAGTGCAGGTGAAGGTGCAATGGCTGCAGTATAAAAAAGAGGGAGGAAGGTTTCTGCAATCCCTCACACTGGATGCTCCGACTTTTACCTCCTGCACTCCGAGATGGAGAGGACAAGAACAGCTCTTTCCCAAAGAGCTCAGCTGGCAGCAGTTCCCATTACACCGCCGTGACTCAGCACCTAACGTGATCCTTGGCCCTGACACAAGAAGGGTGAAGAGAAAAAGAAATACCCAGTGACCCTTGGAGCAAAGTGTCATTGCCAACAGCACTTTGAGGCTTTGTATATTAATTAAGTAGTAAATTAATTAATGTTGCCGACTCACAGAAAGCAGAATATACCTTCATTTCATAATACCTAATTCCATTATCAACAAGCTAAATACATGATATCACTGTGGAGCTCAACAGATGCCTCATGCAAGCATTTAAGGGCAGTTTTTGGCCTGATGTGGCTTACAGACAGCCATGGGGCATTTTCATTCTTGTAAGTAAATTTTCCTTCAGAAGCTTGGCAAAGCAAAACCTCAGACATTTTTGGGCTCTTTGCCCAACTTGAGAACAAGGGGCACAAAAAGAGGTTCATTTTTCTCACCAGCTACAAATTTGATTGACATGGAAGGCTGGTCCTTTTAAGCTGAGATCTGGCCTGGGTTCAATGTACTTGGAAGCCTAGTTACAGAAGCATTAAAACAACTTTAACAGAGATTTTGTCAACCTATCAAAGACAAATCAAGAGTGATTTCCCTGATGCCTCTGCTGAACTGGGTAAATTTCATTTATTGACTTCAAGCACCACGTGCTGGCAATTTTTCTCTCCGTCTTTCCCTCCAGAGGAATTTGACATGATCAGATCTACTCTGAGTTTCACAATCAGATTTCCTTTCCCCTTCCTCTCTCCTCCTTTGCAGGGTGCTTTGAGTGTTGCTACCAGGTATGCAATATGTGTAGGCATTGGTACGTCAGAGACAAAAGACGGGCCAAGTTCAGAAGTGTGCCTGACTGGAGCGAACACAATAGAATGTCCTTTAATCTGTCCTGTACTTTCCTTGGCTTGTATCACATCTACAGGACTACCCAGGTGAATCAAGCTTGGCTTTTATGGGACCTCAACTTGATGTATGGGACCTCAACTTGATGTGTGGGACCTAAGCTTGGTGTATGGGACCTCAGCTTGGTGTATGGGACTTCAGCTGAATGTAATTGCAATGTAATGAACAGCAAGTTCATGGGATGGAGGAGGAAAAAGAAGCATGATGTGGAAGGGGGTATGTGTGTGTATAAATGTCACATTCAGGTAATACTGATCAACTAGAGGAAAATATTCCTTTGGGCAAAAATGGACATCATGTGTTTTGGGACACTGGATTTGATGCACGTGCAGTAAGTCAGAGTAGGGCTGTCCAAAGAATTCCCTGCAGTACCAGACTCACAGGGGCTCGTCTGGGTCCAGAGGCTTCATTTTGATGTCATACTAATTTTGAATTTGCATGGCACGTACATCACACTGATAACCAGTGATACCTACCCCGTGGCCCTGAGGAAAGCAGAGAGACCCATGCATGGCTGCCAGGCTCATCTTCTGGGGGAGAAACTGTTGCAAGCACAGAAGTACCCCAATGTTCTTGACCAGTTTTCTGGGGTTTGCAAGGGTAAAGCTCAGTGTGACTGATACAGCTTGGCACATTCCTTGGAGTTTGCAAGGATTTTGAATTAAACCCAAGTGAGCCTCAGTGATTTCAACACTGCAGTGCTCTTCTAGCAGCGTAGACTCAGCCTTGAAGGAAACACTGTCCCACACAGTGCAATGCAAATATGTTTTTAAAGCCAACAGCAGTCACTTCAATCACTGTAAGAGCAGAAACAGACCGAGCTCCTCTCATGTAGAGCCTTCCCCAGCTCCTTGTGCATGTGCAGAGCTGGCCTGGGGCTTGTTAGGAAAAACATGCAATGGCAGAAGCAAAGGTATAAGAGGTTCCAAGCGCCCAGAGGCACCCCAGGGTGCGAACAGGTGCTGCCCTTGCTGGCAATCATTTGTCACCCCTCCTGAAGATCAGTCAACTGAAAGGTGGTCCTGGAAGAGCTTCCTCCCAAACGCACATCCCTCTCCCTCATCCCATGGGCTGCATAGAGCTGTGGACAACAGGCTGCATCTGCAATGGGCCAGGACATACTGTGCCTCTGCTTAGAGCAAGCCTGGCACATCTGTCCTTGGTTCTGTCCCCTTCCCGGAGGAGAAAACCAAAGCTAAGCAAGATTCAAGTGATGTGTTCAGAGTCAGACTGTGATTCAGTGATCAGCTGAGAAAGCAGACATGCTGTGCTAGCCACTATTCCTGTTTGTTCCAAGTTAATGTGGATGGATTTATTCAACGCATATTTATTTCAGAGTTTCTTTTTCATGACATTTCCTCAATTTCTTGACTTACAGTTTTCATTATTGTAAAATTTGATTACAGAACCTGGCAAAATCGCAGAGCAAGGCACGTTTCCATCATGCAATTTCACTCTAAGCCAGCCCCCTTTCAGCCTGAGGACTGCATGGAGAGAGGATCGATTCTGAGTTTGCCAAGTGATATGATCATGAACTAATATTCTGATTTTATTTGAACCCTACCAAGAATATTCCATACACATGAAATGCTTACTCCTTTCTTTTTCTACTCTTTTCCTCATGGAATAGTGAAATAATATAGGCATGAGGGAACACCACTTCTGGCTCCTCGGTATTGCGAGCTACTTTGTCCTTTGCTTACTGTTTCTTTCTCAGTACAGATATTCCCTGATCAGAGCAGGGTAGGCAGGATACAGAGATCCTCACAGTGTCAAAATGTAGCATGCTGGCCTGGAGCAACTCTTCAATTTTTCACATTTATGTGACACTATGAAAGTAAGTAAAAGCCATGATTTTATTTTGTGCCCTAGCAGCTAGAATTTACATAAACTTATAGAGGTCTTGAAATCACAAATGCTAAGTGAAGTATTCCTTATCATTAAAATAAATCACTGTCACTGAAGACTAAAACATGATTAAAAGTTGCTTTCTAGAATAGTCTGGTCATACAATGCAACCAACAAACATTTTTTCATTCAGCATACTGTAGATCATATACATTACATCAATCTCTATTTTTATTCTACAATATCACACTTAATATCATAGAGTTACCTCCCTTAACTATGTTTAATTTGGCTTTATGTTTGTTTATTTTCTTTGTCATGTCATTTTTTCCTCTTCTTACTAGTTTTATTTGGCACTTGTATAACAACACTTTGGAAACATTAAGTAATTAACCTTCCTAATACTCCTGGGAGGTACTGTAGGCTACATAAGCCTTACCTTGCCTCCCACTTCATGATGAAATAAGCAGAACTTGTCTGATTTGCATAAGGATGAAAGGAAAATCATCTGAGCCAAGACTCAAATCTGGGGATACTAGTTTGGATTTGTCCCTTTCCCCTTATACACGAGAACTATTTTTCAGCTGTTTGTTGATTCAGATTAAGCAGGAATGGGCAAACTAAGGGGTCACACCCCCTTCCTTGAGCTCCTTGTCACACATTTGGGGCATCCCCTAGCCAAACATCTATGCCACCATCCCCACCCAGCAGCATCACTGCCACACAAGGAACAAAAGCGAGCGCTGGTACAAGCAATCCTTTTGTCATCAGTGTTGCAGGAGTGCCCAGAAATGCAAATGAGACCAAGACCTTTTCTTGTGGATACTATGCAAACCTCTATGTAACATGGTCCTTATCTTTAACAGCTCAAAAACTCCTCCGTATATGCACCTTCCAGCTGAGTACTGACCCCACTATTAACTATTAGAGAGCTATCATTCAGATATGGCTTGCCCAGAAAGAATTGGAAAACCAGTGTCCACAGAGGATGGCTGGAAGGGTAACTACCTTTGTAACTTTACAGCTGGGATTTGCAATAGATAGGGTAATATTATCAGAGAGAGGAGTAAGAATAGGGCTAAGTCAACTCTATCACAGGGACAAAGGCTGCCCCAGGAAGCCAGCTCCTGGGAAGCATAATAGCAGGTCTACACCTCAAGAAAGAGGAGGGCTGCTTTGTGCAACAGGGAGTGGGAAAAGCAGTGGGAAGAATGAACCCAGGAAAGGCCCTCCAGTGCCTCAGGTACCCTGTGCCTTGCCCTTGGGGGATGTATGGCTCAGAGCAGTGGTGTAGCCGCAGGAGCAGGAAAGTCCAAGCACTGCATGGAAGGCTTTGGGGGCAAAAGCCTTTTGTAGAAAAGCAGCCTGTGTGTAGAGACTGCTCAGCCTTATGAAAGGGAGAAGGGAATGCAGAGGAGCTGTGTTGACGGAGCCCCCCGCACCTCAAGCCATGCGCCTGGGCAGCCCTTTGCTTCCAGCCAAGCTGCTTCCACCTCCGGTTTTGCTTCTTGGGATGAGTTTGGCCTCCCTCTTTTGCAAACTCTTCCAGTGAACTGTTAGTAAGCGTTTCAGGAGCACCCTTTAGCTGCCAAGTCCCCGGGTTTGGCAATCCTCCATCATTCACCTTTGTGCTCAAGGTTATTACAGACCCGTTGGTGAGAAATGTGAGCGCTCTGGTGCACTGCAGCAATGGGACAGGTTCCCATGGAGGACTTCTTAGAGTGTAGCTGAAACCAGAAAGGCTTAAAGGAGGAACAGCATGGATTCAGCATGTTTCTTCCAGTGTCATACCTGTGGTGGACTGGAGAGCCATACCTATCCAGCAGTGAATCACAGCAGTAACCCTGTGCATGCTTGAGCATTGCTGTCTCATGTGCCAGCATGCACTTCTTACATGCTCATGGCTGCTTAGATTTCATCAAGAGCAATGCAGCATGCTCCCCATGCACTGCTGCAATACCGCTGCCAGTCTCCAGCTTCTTAAACTGGAGTCATAGCTGCATGAGAAGACTGTTATCAGACCGTTCCCTGTGCATTTTCCAAAAAGGAGGAAGGTGAACTGGGGATCACAAGGAACAGCAAGGGTTTTGCTGAAATATGCACACGTGTATGAGTGGAATACACCGCTGTATAATGGAAAAGCACAGTTTGAAATGCTGTGAAGTAGGCCAGTGGTGGGGCTGAAAATATCAGCACTTCTCTCCTTTTTATGTGGTAGTAGAATAAGATTAAATTCCCCTTAAATGCTATAGTGGCTTCTGCCTTATTACAGTCATCTCTCATAATATTTTTAGAGTACTGTGTGGAATCCACTTAAACAAATCCCCATGAAATTAAGAGAGCTGTTGGAATAATCTGGCTGTTGTGCAGTGGGCTCTGCCTTGCAAAGCAAGGTTTTCCTGTGTACTTACAGAAGGAAAGCAGGCACCAGCTTCCCTGCTATTCATATTTAAGTACCTCAGAAGGCACCGAGATACTTGCAACAATATTGTATCATACTGCTATTTGAGCAAGGAGAGAAAGAGCTTTGAATAATTAAAATCAATTAAAAGGCTAAAGGATGGGGATTCTTCTTGTCTTCTGAGAACACTTTACAGCAGTGGGTAAATGTTTTCTTGCCTTTCCCAATAATTATCTCTCTCAAACACACCTACCCACACACAGCCATGTGCAGCCACAGTCTCTCCTGGTTTAGATCTCAGACGATCTCAAGGTCAGTTATGTGAGTGCACAGCACCCACGGCTGGAGCCCCGCACCAGCTCAGACAGTGGGTTCCCAAGGAAGTCAGCTCCTGCTGCCACAGCCTGGCCACCGCTGGAGACCAAAACCTGTTCTTGCAAGTCTATGCGTTCAAATCCTGCTGGAAATCTGCAGTCGCTGAATTGGGCTGAAAGTGCCAAAACCAAGGGAAATCCTAGTGCCTTAGTTGAAGGAAAAGTGAAGCACTTTGAGCGTCTCTGTGTGTGCCTGGGTTGGATTCACAGCCTGGGAGCAGTATGGTACAAGAGCACTTTCATCACACCAAGATGCAGTTCAGGAGATTAAGGTCTCTCATCTTGAAAATAAAACTAACAAAACCCAAAACCCAAGTGGACCCTTGATCTGCTCCATCAGCTGACGTCTCCTCTGACTCAAGGCACCTCCACCTGAACGCCCACTGAGCCCTGCTGTTCCTGGTAATGATGCAGCCCTGTGAGGCAACAACGTGCAGATTGCATTATCTTCTGATGAGGTGGCACTCTGAGCAATGATGCAATCAGCGTGAGCTCTGAGAAGCTTTCTGCCTCTTCATCGCCGTCCTCTCCCTGCTACATCCCTCTGCCGCTCCTGAGAGCCCCAACTGTTTGGTTTTCTCTGCTGCCTCATTCACAAACCCCATCACTTCCATTACTTCCCATAGCATAAAATCCCTGGAACAGTCTGACACCTGCCCTGCAATAAAACAGCAGCTTGTGAGCAAGTGCATAAAGAGGCCTTTGGGTTTGGGTTGGCTTCAGAATATATCAGTTTATTTCTGCTGTGATTTGGGGGCACAAACATCTTTACATCAGCAAACAGCACACAACAGGGTTTGAATCACAGCAAGGAACAAAAAGCCAGCTTCTACCTTGGCACTGCCCTAGGAGGCAAGAACACCCTTGCACGATATTACTTATTCCCCAGAAAGTTATTATCAGTGTTTAATAGATAATTTAGCCTTTTATAGCTGTTGCTCCCCATCAGCACCTTCTTGCCTCTTTCCCCACTTCACAGCTTAAGTGGTTTAATTGAAACTATGGAAATATTTTTGAAAAACACAGGTAACAAAATGACATCTTTGCTTTTGGGTGAGAATGTTTGGAATTTCTATTTTTCTGTGGTTTTCACAGGGGAAAACAAATCTGTTTGCTGGTTTATGGTGGGTTTTTTCCCCCAAATGAAATAAGTTTGAGACTATATATGAATAGGGAGATAAATGCACCAGAGTATGTTCCAGGTGACAGGGTGCAGGGAAAGCCCCTGCACTGCCCAGCAGGGTGCTGGTCACTGTCAGGAGTGGAGGACAGAGGCAGGGTGAGCATTCAGGCTCAGGCTGACTCAGGGGACTGGAAACAAATCCGTCCTCGTCTGCTCCTGAGCATGGCAAAAGCCAGATTTTCATTCAGGGCACCGAGAGCCATCACAACAGGGGACGGGGCAGCACAATCAGTGTAAATAAATTAAAAAGAGTTGGCAAGAACATTTCCAAGAGTCCCTATTTAAGAAAACGTTTTAGCACATGATCCTGAATTGCCCTGTGTGTTCTTACATTAGAAAAGCATGTGCACCCTCTTCTCCGTAATATTTTTAGCTCAGCTCCCTTAAGAAAGCACAGACAAAGCCCTCTCCCTTCTCTCTAGGTTCCTGGATAGCAACAGCGTTGAGTAGTTTTCTGTGGTTCAGATGCGTTTCAAACATGGGACAATTGCCAGGACTTCATTAAGTGAACAACATGTGAATGTAACCACATATAGTACTGCTTACATCCATATAGTGCAGAGCTCCTCTGCATGAAAGCAGATGTTATGGAAACAGCCCAAGTCAAATAAGCAAGGGAAGATTACCTCCATAATGAGCTAAAAATTAGTTCTGCACCCTTTTAGAGGGATGACAAAAGAAAACACCCCAACATGCTTTCACAAAATAAACAATGTTAGTGGCACAGACACCCAGGCAGGTATCAACAAGTGTAAAGCATTTGCTCTCTCAGTATCCCATATACGAACATTTTAAAGATCAATTCAGATACAAGCCTAAATACATCCAAGTGAATCCAAACGGATATAAATGAGTTCTTCCAGTGCATAAATCATATCAAGTAAAAATTCTCTGAATTTCTTTGCTTCTTAGACCCTAATTTATTATCTGGCTACTAGGGAAGTGCTGTCATCACTGAAGTGTTTAGACAGATTGACATGAACTAATTATAGACTGTAAAATTATTAAGGTTGAAATAGCATTATTTTACATATTTGTTATTTTTTAAAAAATATCTTTGACATATACATACTCCTGCTGTATGTTGTCATTTGCCTACACAGGGTATTCCCTCCAGTTTTAATATGGAAATCTCACACACACACACTTTTTCCTCTACATCTGCCTTAAAATACTCTTCTCCCATAGTTGAGCATCCCTATCCAGCAGTCGTTGTGCTCTTACCAGCAGTGGTGAAGGAAGGTGGCTTGCTATGGTGCGGATCAGCAAGTTATCCATTTTAATTGATAATTTCTTGGTCAGCATTCATCTGGAATCAATGTTGCTCACATTATCATCACTGCTGATTGGAGCACAGGCTTTATGGTTTGATGTTGATGGGGAAAATGAAGGGGTTTATTGGGAAAAGAAGGCACCCAGAACGAGTCAGTGTTACTGGGCAAGAAGCCTGGGGGTTTTCCCTGTTTTCCCCCATGTTCTATCCCTTCCTGGCTTACTCAAAAGGCACAGAAAGAGGAACTTTAAAGGCAAGTCCCTTCTTGGTTGTTCTCTGCACACACGGATGCTTTCTTCACCCCTCATTCCCCTGTGCTCCATCCAAAAAATACAGCAAGGAGAAAGCAGGGAAGGGGCAATGTAACTAGTTTCAAAGAAAAACTTTTTTCCTCATCAGCAGTGCTGAAATGCTTTGAAAAAGCCTCTCTTTCTGCACAATATGAACAGCCAGACATACTTCTTTAGCTTCGCCTCTCTTCTCCCAGGAGGAGAGAAGTTAAGAACCTGAGAGAGGAGAGATTTTTATAGCTCTTCATTACTTCAAACTGAACACTTTATTTCAAATTTCAGCATATTTTTGCTCCAGCTTTTTCAGATGAGGCATCGAATGAAAGGACTACTCTATCCACTTTTTGTCTAAACATTTTTGTGGGTGGGGGAATCATTAAAACTTAGATGCATGAGTCTTTGCATTTTGCAATTTGCCTTACATTGAGTAATAGTTATTTGTCTGAGCTAAATTAATGTTGATGGATTTCTTTCATATTTCTTCCTCACTCTGAATAAGATTCACTGAATGTAGTTTTAAAATGTCATTACGTATGTGGAGTTAATTCACATCTGCATTTTTGTGCTGGGAGGGGTAACCTATTTTCTGCTTCCACTCTCCGTAGCAGGGCTCACATGTTTCAGGGGCTAGTTCTGCCATTCACTTCTTTCAAAGAGCCCTGATTGGCTTCAGTGGGAGTTAAAAGCACTTCAGGGCTTTAAGAAAGAGGTCTGATCAGTTTTTAAAGTGTTCAAAGCTGAATGGATTTAACTATTATCTGTGAGTTTTCTGAAGTTTCTTTCAGTGACAATATGATCCTCTTTGCACTTAGTGTGATTTTTTTTTTTTAAAAAGGATTTGGTATATTGTGGCAATAACTGCAGAGCAAATGCTACCTATAAGGAGCTGAAATCACTTGTTCGTCCAGCAGAAAATCACAGTCCATCGATGTGAGGTTGGAAGCTCGGCTGTGAGACCTCAGGACAGGCAGGCATTCAGCTCCTGGGCACGCAGGGTGCCGGAGACCCAACAATGCTGGTTAAGAACCTACAACAACTCAATGTTGTCTGCTCCAACCATGAATTACTCCAGTGACCACCCTGGTCTGAGGCCACTGGCCTGTTGCCCTTCTGGTCCTGGTTTCACCAGGGCTCTGCTGACATGGACCCGGCTGGAGGATTAGCTCCTGTCCTCTGGAAATCACCAAAATGCTTGACAGATATGGAGAGTGCTTGACAAAGCACCTCGGATTTTGGGGTTTGAAGTATGACAAGCACGTGTTCTTCCATGTTCCTGCATTGCCCCTGTGATCCATCACAACACTTAAAAATAAGCACATCTCAGAGCTTAAATACCTGCAGAAGGCTTGGCATATGGTTAAGTGCTCGGCTGAAATGGAGCAACCATAGAAGTAAAAGCCCAAAACTTAGCTAATGGAAATTGGAATAGCGCCACTGATTGCAAGGGACTACCCTAATTAACACCAGCAGAGAGCCGGAGCTTTATGAAGCATAAAACACAGCTCTGCAGTGCATCCCACCAGAACCCAACAGCCTTAACTCTGACCTTTACGTTCATATTAGTTTGGTTATTCCAGTTACAACAGTAAAGTGCTCTTAACGAGATACAGTGAATACTGAGGCTTACATGTGTGTCTATAGAAAAAATGTATATTTATCAAACTGACAGCTGACTTTTAGTTAATTATTTATAATTGCATTTTCTGGAGAATATTATTGAATGCCTGATTTGAGGGTAAAAAAATGCATAACCATGTTGATTTGTGGCAGAATTATGCATGTGTATGGCTTTTCACATGAAGCTGATCAATATGTGTCATTAGTGTCTACATACATAATTTTTATGGCTGTTTTTAATAGGGTTTGCTTTATGTTTTATTTTGAGATTGCTAATGAAAAGACAGCTATTTATTTAGAGGTCAGCGTTAAGCTTGTTGTGATGAAATATGTATTTACTTTCTTTGTACTTGATAAGAATAATGCATGTACGTTTATTATGTCGGTAGCATGAGATTTATGACATCCACCGCTATTAATGTCTTGGCTTTTCAGTGCTTAGTTTTCGTAAATGAGCTGATAAGTAGATACACTGTTGTTTCTCAGCAACCTTCATTGACAGTTTTAAACAAAATATTTTCATTTTGGAATTTCCCTGGTAGTTCTCTTAGCTTTTCTTTATGTGTTTACTTTCGATGCTCCTGCATTTGTTACAAGGAGATACCTCTCTTGGGGTTTTTTCTTTAATTAAAAAGCAAGTTTCAGCTTGTGATCCACAGCTTCTCCTTCAGTCCTGACCTTTTTTCCCTAGCCCAGGATGGGGTCAGCCTGGTGAAGGGGGGATATTGGGTGACCAGACACCCACTGTGCTTTCATATCACCAACCCCACCTGCACTTCTGACCATGGCAGGTCATTGCTCCCCAGAAAAGGCATCAACCCTTCACCTGACCCTGTGTTCAGAAGTGCTTGGCACAGGGTTAATGTTATTGCCATTGATGCTTCACCAATGTTTTTTTATTTATTCCCTTTTTTAGCCCTATGCTTCATGGCAGCTGTCCCTGAGTGCCTCTGGAAACCCACCTGTAATGTTAAATGCTGGGTTAAGTCACATTGCAGGGCCTCTGGCTTGCTGTTAGAAAAGGAAAAAATAAATAATAATCCCCCAAAATGTCTGTGCTCACACTCAACATTGAAATTGAATTTTCTTTCTAATTCCCATAATTGCCTGACTCTTCAGGTGCTGGATGAGACATCAAACCTTTCAATCACAGCTATGATCCTTCAATAATTATTCGCTCTCTTCCTTCTCGAGCTCTTTGTGGGGGCACAATGTTCATGGGTGTGAAAGGCCTGTATCAGTTTAATCCCTCTGTCTTTGCTTGTCATGCTTTGGTGCATTCAATACTTTTGTCAGACATAATTAGAGCTGGGTAATGAGGAGATGAGTTCTGAGCCGAAGTTAAATAGTTACAAGGTGTGTGAGCTTGTCCCACACACAGAGGCAGGAATTACAGGCTGAGGAATAAAAGTGTTTCTTGTCAGTGTGATCTGAGAGGTGTCAGAGGAGCAGCTATCAAGAACAAAACAAGCCCAGGGCTGCTTTGACCTGGCCCGATATGCAGACGGCCTGGAACCTAACATTTGTTTAGAAGAAATGTATATATATAAGAAAGGAAGAAGCAAGACAGCATGTCTATGCATTAAAAAAAAAAGGTAGTTTTAGCACAGCCCCCACCTAATTTAACAAGTCATGGCAGTAAACTGAGGAGGTGTGGGGTACATTGTCTGAACACCCCACTTGGCCATCTCACCCCAAAAGTGTGCCCAAGACACTGGGGTTGTACCAGACTCACACAGGCAGCTGGGAGCAGAGTCCCTCTGTCCAGATGAACACCAGGCTGGCTTTTATAGCTGGGTTATTTTAAATCCCCTGGTTTGTGTGAGTTCTGCTAAAGGGGAAAGGGTGTGGAGGAGTCAGTGCTGCAGCTCCAAAAGGTGCAGCATCCAGCAGCTGCTCAGGAAACCTCTGAAATCCCCATGTCACCGGGCTGGGAAGGGCAGCAAGGGGAAGTGCAAAACCCGCTGCGTATTCACTGCAACCAAAGGTGTTTCCTTTATCTCCTCTTTACTGAATGCAGGAGGGGGAAAAGAGGGAAGGAGCAGCCAAAAAACCTGAGCAGGCAGCCTGGTGCTCATTTTAAGAGAAGCCACTTTCACAGGGAAAAATGGAGCATTAACCCTTCTGCTCATGGGATGCGTACTGAGTGTTTGGACAGGAAAGCATCATCTCTGAGGGGCTGGCACTGTGCCTGGGGTGTCTGTGAGGGTCTGGATGCTGCAAATGTCCAGTATTTTGTTCGTTTACGAATTAGGGCCACTGTACTTCAGGGTGGCTTTGGCAGGGCATGTTCTTCCCCTCTTACAGAGAGAAAATGTGAAAAAGAGTGATTTACTACAAATGATGATAAAATCTTCAGTGTGATGGGGTACCTGAGCTCTCACCCACAGCACGGGCTGTACGTGTGTCTGAATAGCACTAGAAAGAATTTGGAAGTAAAACTCTCACTTTCATTTGGAAGTAAGACTTCATGTTGGAAGTAAAACCTCATTTGGAAGTAAAACTCTCAGTGTCCTCAGAAATCAAGTATTCTCGATGACAGCAGAACATGTGTGGATGTTCTAGGAATTCCACCTCATTTCACAGAAATGTCGAATTTCTCTCAAACCCTCCTTGGCTCCCTCAGAAGAACTCATTGGACTGAGATCCTCAACCCCTTTAACTCCTGTCCTCTTTATTGGGGTAATTCTGGAAAATACAGGGTTTTTTAGGTGGTTTCTCAGCAGCATCTACGTCAATCGTTGCATCAGGTTCCCCTGAGCATGGTGAAACATGTTGGTGCTGAAGTGGAAGAAGGCTTTATGAAAAAGCATTGTTTTTCCCAGCTGACTTCACCTGAGTGCAGCCAGGATGAAGCTCCTCACTCACACACCTTGGCTTTCTGCCTCACAAGGTCTCCAAAACACCCAATGGGTGTGGAACAGGGGCTTCTCCTTTCCAACCTGCAAACCCATCACAGCCAAACCACTCCAGTTTTAACCTGTTTTTAAATCCAAAGGCAATCCAGGTGATGACATAATAACTGTGGGAGCAATGCCACAAGGGGCACATGGTGACACAGCTAAGGAAAAGCCTGGGCTGCCCTCCAAATCCCTGCCAGCACCAGAGAAATCCCCAGGCGAGCTGCAAGGGTGCATCCTGGCTGTGGTGGTCTGCTCACATCTGGCTTCTTTCCCTCACACGAGTGGTGGGGTTGGCTGCTTTGATGGGTTTCTACCCATCAAGCATCAATGGAAAGCTTGGAGGAGGGCATGGTCAATGGTAGTGCCCCACAAGGGCTGGAAATGGTGTGCTGGTGAGAGGACTGGGGGAAGCAGCCCATCGCAGTGGGCTGCTCAAGTCTGGGGTTCAGGTTTTGTAGCTTTGCTGTTTGTCGTTTCTCTGGGAACGTGTTGCAGCCTGTGAGAGCACCAGGGTTAGGCCAGAAGGTGCTGGTGAGCACTGGGCTGGGAGAGCAGCTGTAACTGTCGCAGTCTGGACGTGCTTCTTAACATGTCGGAGATGCTGTCTGACAGTCTGCTTGCTCAATGCATGCAAGCCCCATAAAAAGCATGTTGACATAAGGGAGAGTGGACCTCCTTGGGGTTCCTTGTTGCCTCCAGCACCAGAGATGGCACTGAGCTCCAGAAAAGGATGGTGTAGGCTCTCTTGGCCATAACGCTCTTGCCATAAATCCCACAGTGATTCGCTTGTGCGAGGAATTAGAACAATGCTAATTTTTTATAAAGCTTCCAGCAAGCGTAGTTTGTGTGTTCTTTTCTCAACCTTTGTTAAGACATTTGCAAGTGGTCTGGTCCTGCCTCAGCACACAGGGAGCCCTTGAAAACCATGGGAGGTTCTCCAGTGGCTTTAAGGAGGTTGGAACAGCTCACCCATTATCATACTGCAACCAGGTCATTTCTAAAGCAAGATTGCAGGAGTGATATTTCTCTGCCAAGCTGGGCCCTGGGAATGCAGGTGCCTCCTTGTTATATTAGTTTGTTAGAAATGTTTATGGGAACATTTGAGGGAAGAATGGCTTCAGCCCTGCACTGCCTGGAAGCTGTTTTCTGTCATAAAAGCCCAAGGCCTAAGTGTGTATCCAAAGCAAAATACTCAGGGATAAAACAGCAGGAGTAGGAACTGTTCTTAAAAGCTTCAGTAAATGTAAATGTACTTAATTTTTCCCCAAAAGTTCTAATCAGACTTAATAAAACTCCTCGAGACCTAGGCTGTGGCAAATACAACCCAGAAAGAGTGATGCACCCCTGTAGCATCACCAAAACCCATGGTCCCATCACACACCTTGCCCTGTGAGCAGACACAAGAGAACACACATGGTATATTTTCGTTTCTTAATGAGTATGTAAGTATCTTTTACTGTGACCTGAATTAAAATGAATAATCATTCAGGGACGCCAAAACTTAAGTAGCATGAAAAGCACTTTCTGCCCCTGTGCCAGCAGCAGCCCCCTGTATAGTCAGAGTGTGTTGCTTCTGTGCCTCCCTCCCCATCCTCTCCCCTCCAGTCTCTGCAATCTCCCTCTCAAGCAATGGGTCTCCCTATTAAAATCTTAGATGTGTGAACTGCTACTTCAGAGCCCCTCAGATCCCTCCCATCATTGTCCATGTTGTGGCCCAGCCCTGAACATGAAATGAAAGTTGCATGGTTTATATAGGGACAGAGGTTTCGAGGAGGATGTTGGCTTCTTTCCCAAACCTGATGAAATCAGGGACAGCTCCTCCTGTCACTGCAATGGGGTTTAGTGACAGCCTTTCATGAGCATGGTCTGCAGCATGCTCCTGCCTGCTTGCTGGCTGCTCTGACCTGACCTGTCAAGGACCTGATGTCTGTGCACTTTGCTCTTCCCATAGTGTGGAAGAGAGGATATGAAAGAGGATATTACAGAGTCAGGACAGTGATTTTGTCTCTTGTCATCCTGCTTTGATAAGAGGAGAAGAAAAACAAACAGTACCATAACTATCATGTTCAGGACAAACTGCTTGGCAACAGCTCTTAAAAGAGGAAAAGTCAAAATGTCTCTTTACAATCAGGTAAAATTATTTAAAACCACATATACTCAGAACCAGTGAAAGCCCAAATGCTGGGCAGGACACAGGGCTGCAGAATGGACCATACCTCCCCAAACAGCACTGTGGTATCCTGGCAGCACAGACAATAGCAATTTGGGTGTCCTGCCTTTTAGAAGCAGCTGTCCTGGCTGATGGTCTCCAGGAGAGAAGGTGGTCCTGCCCCAGGCCCTGTGCCCTACTCCTGCTGCTCTAAAACTCACTTTCTCCTCAGTGCAGTGGCCATGGAGCCCAGGGGTGGCAGCAGGAGGGCTCAGGATTTGTTCAGCCTGGACAAGAGAAGGCTCCTGAAGGGGAGACCTGAGAGCAGCTCCAGTGCCTAAAGGGGCTGCAGGAA
>JBCJKH010058389.1:4527-36634 GCA_039877255.1 Loriculus beryllinus
CAGTAAAGAATTTCTTCCTTATATCCAATCTAAACTTCCCCTGTTTAAGTTTGAACCCATTACCCCTTGTCCTGTCATTACAGTCCCTAATGAAGAATCCTTCCCTAGCACCCTTGTGTCCTTTCTATTTATTGCTATTTAGTCCCCCTAGTATGAGGAGTTGAACAAGATCAATGCCCTCAAATGCAACCCAATATTTACTGTGGTACCACAGGGGCAGAATAATCTGGTGTCACCCACAAATGCCAGCAAGCTTGAAATTAGGCAGTGGTAAATAGATTAGGCTGTTACACTGTGAGATACAAGCTTGCTTTCAGTACTTACTACAGGCAGAAACAAGCTGAACAGAGGATTTATTTGGCTCTGACGGTGCCCTTATTTGAGGAGGCCACCTCACATTTTCCTGCCAAGAAGGATAAGACCTTGCCTGCTTTGTGAGCTTTCTGGCTGGACCCCAAGTCAGACCTGTAAGCTCATCTTGCAGCTTTGTGCTTTCTGATGAGCATGTGCCTGAACCAGTAATGATCCTTATGAAGTTGACAGATCACTTGATGAGCCTAAGGTAAAAGTACCTGTGAAAAGAGGAAAAAAAATCACCAAGAACATCGCTTCATGATGGTGACAAATGCAGGAAGACTTGCATCATCTATTTCTATATGCACCAGCTTTCATACTTCTTTTTGGTATACTAAGTTTAACCACAGCAAAACTGAGCTCGACAGGGCTCATCATCTGAACGGTGTGGACAGAAGTGTGTCTCCTGGCTAAAATAAACCTGCCTTGACTTTCTTTTGTTCAGTAATGAATCCTTGGACAAATTAGTCCAAAGTAGAGTTTGACAGAATTCAGAAGAGATGATTGATGCCCAACAGGGCTCTGCTTGGCTTTAACTCATACAAATGTAAGATTTTGTAAGTTTATGGTGTGGAAATGTTATTGAAACCACACGTCCATTTGGGTGGCAACTGGAACATTATTTGGCTAGGAGGGTTTCTAAAAGAATGGAATGAACCTCAAACAAAACCAGAAATTGTTTAGTGCGATAGAAAACTAGCTAATTACTCAACTTTGGGCAGGGATTTGTTCATTAGAACAAGCAAATGCTTGCCATGTTTGTTGGCATCTCATGGCCAGTTAACAAACTGTAACTCTTCTTTCAAAACAGTTTGACAAAGTAATCTGAAATGAATAAGAGTCATGGGACTGACCCCATTGGGGTGGTGTAAGGTTATACCAAAGGAATGTGATGGAAGTGCAGAAATGGCCACTATGCCCACTGTGTATGTGCCCCTGTGAGGCAGCACGTTTAACAAAGCTGGTATTTTTTTCCATTCATTACTGTTACAGTCAGACAGATGAAAGAACAAGGATAAAAATATGAAAATATTAAAAACTTATGAATACTGGTAGCTGTAGATGAGCCTTCACAAGTGTCAGAGGTCAGGTAGCATAAAGTAAACTCCTAATCCTGCTAGCCAGGGAGTGACAGACTCCAGGCCTGAGCTTTGGCAAAGGAATTTATTCTACCAAAGTGATGGATTGAGGTTACTTTTCAGCAGCAAGGTCACAGCAGTGAGATAAGGAAATACAAGGGAATCTGTTACTCATCACAGGTTTATCCCTCTGAAGCACAGTGTTGCTACTCCTGATTTGCACCAGTGCAAAAGTGAGCTGAAGACGATCGCTGCTGCGTGAGTGGCTGTGTAAATAAAATGTGATGTGTTTCACCAGCTATGCCAACAGTGAACTCCTCTTCTATCATCTTGGTGATCCCCTTTGGGGCCAGGTCAGGCACAAGGTCAGAAGGGATCTGTGGTGCCTGAGCAGGTCTCCTGTTCCAGACAAAATGGTCTCTGGTGGTGAAGAGCCACAGACTGATCTACAGCACTGGCTGGGTACAGTCCCATTCCCAGAACTCCCTCATGGTCTCTGAGATGCCTTGACCATACCACAGCTACAGCCTTTTGGTGTATTTTAGCTGGGCTGGCAAGCCACTGATAAAACCTCACTGGAGAGCTGTTCTTCGCACTTGTAACCCTTTCATGATGGACAGGGTACTTGGGCAGTCTTGGGATTTTCCCTGTGGCTTTCTGGAAGGAATGAAGCGAGTTCAGATGCTGTAGTGATGTGACAGCTAGATATTCTCATTAAAAAAATACGTGAAAACATCTTGTCTTGATTCATCTAGAGGGAAAGAGGGTGAGTGAGAACAGAAAGGGAACCTAGAAGCAGAGCTCAAATGGTTTCTTCTATAAGATGGTGAAACTGTCCCCAAAAGTGCATTGATTTCTGCACTTTTTGCTCCTCAGCCTTCCCAGTTTTGCTCAGCCTTTCTAAGCACTGCCAGCCTGTGGCTCTGGGCAGAAGAAGAGGAACTTCTTTGATTTTCCAAAAGACAAGAACAGATTGCACAGTGCTGGGAACTGAGCATATTGACCCCGATCCTGTTCCTGGTGAAGCCAAAGCAGTGTTAAGACCCATAAAATAAGGCATACCCAACAAAAGCAAGGATAACTGAAGTAGCTTCTAGTCTGGACTGAGCTAGAAGTGGCAAACATAAAAACTGTGGCTCCACAGCCTAAGCTATGAAGCTGGCTATGAGAAATCTGCAATAGACTTATAACTCCTACTCTTTAGCAATGGAGAACTGGAGATGGTGGAACTCAGCATCCTATGTGGGGGAAGCAGAACAGTAAGTAGGACTAGAACCCTAAACTTCCAGAAAGCTTATGTCAGCCTCTTCAAAGACCTACTTAAAGGAATCCCATGGGATAGAGCTCTAGAAGAGAAGAGAGTTCAAGAGAGCTGGTCAATATTTAACCACCACTTCCTCCAAGCCCAAGACCGGTGTATCCCCATGGTGAAGAAATCAGGCAACAGGGACAGGAGACCTGCATGGATGAGGAGGGAGCTCCTGGTAAATATTAAATGCAAGAAAGAAATTTATGGGATATGGAAAAAAGGACCAGCCAAGTGGGAAGACTGTAGGAACATCATCAGGGTATGCAGGAATGCAACAAGGAAGGCCAAAGCCCACTTAGAATTGAGTCTGGCAAAGGACATCAAGAATAAGGTCTTCTACATCAGCAGCAAAAAGAAGATGAGTGAAAATGTGGGGCTTCTGCTGAATCAGACAGGTGTCCTGGAAAACAGAAGACACAGAGAAGGTGGAATTACTGAATGCATTCTTTGCATCAGTCTTTACCACTTTTCTGTGATTCTGTGAGAAAGGTGCCATCCGTGTTGGTGTTACGTTTGCCATTGAGAGATCCTGCTTCAACAAACCGCTGCCAGCAGGAGGGTTGCAGGGTTTGTGTGTTGTGGTTTTTGTCCCCTCTGCTTACTTCGGTGGAGCAAATGGTTTCTTTCCTTTCTGAGTCTGGAAGTTTCTGGCCTTTGTTCCCTCTGCACACATGGAGCAGTTCAGGGTCAGTCCATGGGTGAGGAAGGGGTCAAAGCAAGGGATATCAGAAGGATGGCTCTGGAGAGCATCAGTGCAAATGTTTTTGAAGGACACTGAAAAGTTATTCCTGCTATGTCTGGTGTGGAGCCATCGCAGCCAGAGAAGATGAACTGAGCTGAGGGTATGGCAGGGAGCTGTCAGGTAATCACTGCTCTACAGCTGTGGTTCTGTGTGATTCTCGGAGGAAGGCCTTTCCCTTTGCTTCTCCTTTCTGCTCTCTTTGGCTGTCTCTCCTCATTCACCAAGATTATGTACTGGAGAGAGAAGAGAGAGAGTGTACTGGGTTTGACTGGCTTAGAGTTTAATTTCATCTGGTTTTAATGCCTCCACAAGTACACAGACCCACCTGTAGTGTGCATGATGACATGGAAGGTGGAAGGATGATAACCAACCAGGCCCTCTGGGAGGGATGTTTTGCTCTGTGGTTGCACTTGGAAGCCCTTTGTACATGCATCAGCATCAGAAGGATTAACCATTGGGATGTGGTACACCTCCATATGTAAATGGCAATGTCAGAGGGATGCAGGGTTGCAGAGCTCAGTGCTGGGGCTGAGGTTTGTGGGGAACACCAGGGCAAAGATGTGCCAGGGGGACTTGATACACCTTCCCAGAGAGCACCTGCACTCAGGCCAGGCCAGGGAGAAGTAGGATGCTGCTGCAAGTCCAGCCACTTCTGTGCAGACAAACTGGCCCCAGCAAGCAGCCCACACAAATTATGGTGCCTTCCCACAAGATTAGAATCAATCTCTTCAGCCTTACACTGTCATCTTATTTGCTTGCTTAGTCTTCCCTATATATCCCGTAGACAGTGCAGGGAAATGTGTTTTTTCTGGTATGGCCATGCCCATGTGCATCTGAGTAAGCTGACATTGTCCCAGCCTGAGCTTTCTCCATTCTAATGGCTTCAGGTTTAATCATAAAGCATTGTTATAAATAATAAATTGTGGGAGACGACGTCTTCCAGTAAATCCCACTGTGTCTGCTTGTGTTTGGATCACTGCATTATGCTAAAGTCAGCTGCTCAGAGGCTATTCATGTGGGGAGGCACAGAATGGATGAAGGAGAAAGGGAGAGGGAGAAAGGCATTAATCTGCTTTGTTGGTGATGATTAAGGGGCAGTGCTGGGGTGACCAGGTTGATGCTCAGAGTGGCCTGACTGCTTCATGACAAATCATGGGCAAAATCAATGCTAAGTCCAGTGGGAGCTGGATGAGACAGCTGTGTGCTTGACTCAGTGTGAGGGGGATTTAAATCATTAATGGACTCAACTGGGAACTCCGGCAAAGTCATCATTTGGCTACTTGGTGAGGGCAAGATTAGCAACCAGAGAAGCATAGAAATGGCAAGGAACTTCAAACAGCAATCAAAGGGTATCCCATTCTACTTTTATGATGGTTCCATAGGGATTTGTGTGGGATCTGCTAACCCCACAGTGACAATGACCATATTTCTTGTACAGCTGGAACACACCAGCCCTCAGGACCAGGGGACACAGGATCAGCAGTAGAAGCATCTCCCAGTAAAGGTGGGCAGGGCTGCACATCTCTCATGCGTCCATGCTCCCTTCTCTGTTCCATACGTGCTCCATCATCCCAGCAGCCCGCCAGGCTCACTCACATCTCACTGCATATAAATGCCCTGACTTTCCAGAAGTGACTTCAAATACTCTTCAAAAGTGAACTCAGTTCAGGTCCCCACACACAAATGTTTGCTTTTATGACATCCCTGCACAGCTAGCCATTGATTATTAGTGTCAATGGTGAAAAATGGACTATGCAAACCTACCTAGAAATGGATTGGTTGGAAAGTCCTGCTGCTCACCAACCTATTTTAATGAAAGCAAATAACTAATGAAATACTGTGCTGTGAACAAGTGCATGCTGGCTCCGGACTGATCCAGAGCAATCACAAATCTGGGGCACTTTGCCCTGCGTGGCTGAAGGCAGCATTGCCCCCACCAGCTGCATCCTTGCTTCTGGCTGAAGGTCCAGCTCAGGGTCCTTTGTTTCTGGGACATGCACCCTTAGCTGGGCCATCCCACTGCTCAGTCACCATCACTGGGGGATCAGCATCCAGACTGGGGTGGGAGTCACAGGTGGTGCTCCAGCTGTGCAAAGCAAGGAATGTCTTGTGTTTCCAAACATCCCATATCCCATTGCCCTGACTTTGAGTCAGCCCACCCCCAGGGACCTTATGAAATACAGGAATCTGAAAGGCAAATTTTGGTAACAACCTGAAATACTGTCAGTGTGAGGTGCTTTTGAAATAAGAGATTATTTTTTAAGTAGAATCATAGAATCGTATGGCTATTTATTTACTTATTCAACACTCAATTTTTAAGCAAAACTGTATTTATTTTAGAATGAAACATTTCCTGGTGTTTCAAGATAATTCACATTTTTTTCTCATTTAAGTTTTGTGTGGCTGTTTCTTCTTCTCTGCTTTTCCATCCTGAATACTCCTATCTGGCAATAATGGAACTTGGGGGGGTCCACGATAATGTTCTGTGAGGGGGGAAGGACATAAATTGTTCTAATCTTCTGACTAGAACTGGTCCCATGTCCATCAGTTCCCAAAGCCTTTGCTGAGCGGGCAGTCCCCACACCTACCAAGGGCTGCTGCAAAGTGCTTGTCTTACGCTCCTGCCTGCAGCGTTTCAGCCTTCAGCCAAGATGGAGAGTGCTGCAGGCCATTTAACCTTTCAAAGAGCTCCTCTGCCTCAAAGATGCACCGTGGAAATCTTCTCTACTTAATTTCAGTTCTTGGCCTGGTCCTGAGATATTGAGTGATTATGGCAGAGAGAAAGCCTGTGATGGGTGATCAATGGGAGGTGGTAAACAAGATGTCAAGAACTCTTCCAGGAAATACCTTATTTTTCTTTAGTCATTTTTACATGAGAACATGAGGAGGGGTAAGTAGAGAAACCTAACACGTGCACTCACTTGGAATTAATACCATCTGAATGAGATACACAGGCTTCCCATTAGCTAGCAGTAGCACAGAGACATCTTGGAACCTAGATTTCAGGAACCGATGAAGAATGACAAATGCAAGTGGCATAAGTACTGCGAAAACCAGATTCTTCAAGGCAGCATTCACCAGTCAGGCTGGCCTTGTCCTTCCAGTTCACTGAGGCACGCTCCTGTTTGGGATGGCACTTCATTCCCTTCTGGGACTGGAGAAGCCAGAGCCTCGCCTGGTTCAAATCAACAATATCCCCATCACCACCCAGAAGTGATGCCAGGGAATGGCAGGGAATGGCAGGGAAGCTAAGGCATTTACACCAGTGGAGCTTTTCTCAGGAGATCTGCTCAATGATCTTAGGGAGGGCAGAGAGCTGAGAAAGGGCTGGGCAAGAGCAAAGAGTTTCTGACCCTGAAAACTGCACCTGGTTTAGGGAAAATAATGTGTTAATCTTGTTTCCATTTAGCTTTCTTGGTTGTTCTGCTTCCTTTTTCCCAGCACCAAGCAAAAAAAGGAGTCCTCAATGGGTCTCTGAGCCTCCTCACACGTCCCAGGGATGCCTGTAGCTTCCCTCATCTAGCTTCATGGGACTCAGCCCTTTCCCGAGGGCACAGCCCATCTTCCTGGATGCAGTCCCTGGCCAGCACTCCAGGCACTGGAAAATGGGGTCTCTCCATTGCTTTTACACAGCAATAATCTTCTCTTTTCTTTTGTTGTGAGTCAGTCCGGTGAGACTGGGGTGAAAGCAGCATCTAACAGCAATGGTGGGAGTGGGACAGCACTGCTGTCAGTTCACTTGGTGTCAGGAGTGACGATAACATTAGACTTGGATCAAAGGGTCACCATGTCCATAAACGCAGGAATGACCACAAGTGAGAGTTGCCCCAGGGATGCAAGCTGACATGGTCTTTAAAGACTGCTCATTTGTGTATCTGTATGTGTTTAATAAGTTGAGGAGTTTGTTCAGTAATTGCTATGGTGAAAGCAAGCCAGCAATAATGCAGTATTCATAATTATTTCATTATTAATGTTATTACAGAGAGAGTGTTTCTTTTGTTTACCCTTGAACACTCTTGCTCTTACCCTGTCATGGTTCTTTATGCTGTCTTTGGATTCTTCTCTTGTCTCCAGGCCATGTTTTCCCTCTAGTCCCACACTCCCTCATATGTGCCCAAGTCTGATGCTTATCTCTTTCACCCTGTCCTTGCTTTGTGCCATCTTCCAC
Organism: Loriculus beryllinus; assembly: GCA_039877255.1. Lineage (NCBI taxonomy): Eukaryota > Metazoa > Chordata > Aves > Psittaciformes > Psittacidae > Loriculus > Loriculus beryllinus. Next base: position 12,180 of record JBCJKH010058389.1, read on the forward strand.
ATCATCCCCTCCACCAGGAACACAATTTCCAAGGTGTGCTGGTAGCTCTCGTATGCAATATCATCACAATGGACCACATTCTGTTCCTCACTCCTCTCACCGTTTTATGCTATGTTCCTTCTATACCTTTCCTCTATTTCCCTTTCTGTGTCTTTGGATTAGGTGATTGCACAGGGCTTATTGTTTAAACAAAACACCTCTGAATATAATAATATAATGAAAATGACTCTGAAGTCCCAGGCCACGTTTCACACATTTGCTGCTGTGTCTCTATATCCACCTTCCCCTCTGAACTGAGGCCAGGAGGGTTGTTCAAAGCAGCAGAAGAGGCTATTGCACAGACAAAAGCCCCTGGCACGGACACATGAGGGCTATTGCAGGTTCAAAAGTCACATATGAGTTTATTGCAGGTTCAGAAGTCACATACGAGTTCTGCTGGCACAATCTGGGCAAGAAATTTTACAAATATGACAACTTTCCTGTGTAACTTCATCTCTCCCAGCAGTATATGCATGATTCATTCAGACATATCTTTGCCTCATACTTTTTGCATTCCTTATGAATTATTGGAACTATGTCTCTCTCTTCTCTCTTCCAGAAAGTGCACCGTCATTTCACCAGTGCAGAGAAAAGCAAAAGTGATTTTTTTTCTTAAGTAAAGAAAAAATAATCATATTTCAATCTCTTTTGAGTATTATGGTGACAGAAATCATCAGCAGCAGTCCCCAAGTCAGGAAGATCAGTCACTGCTTTAGTCAAGGCCTTACCTCTTATATTTCTGCCTCTTTTTTTTACATCCTCATTTATTATTATAAACCATTCCCTGTACAGCCACCTTTTCTTTATAAACACACTTTTGGATCACATTGTGGTTCAGGTATGTATTTCTGCTTTCTTAATGCCTAAAACTAGGTACAGTCAAATGCTTAGTATGGAGTTATGTCACAACTAGGGGGTTATTAGCAGCAAATTAAGCAAGGATTAATTCTTCACCCACACAGTTCTTGCAGCAATCCAGATCTGTTTATCTGTTTGGTATGATGATCTGGCAAAAAAAAATACCATGAGCTTTTATGCTGCCTGGCTAAGCAGCAGCTTTAGCAGAACAGCTAGAAGGATCACAGGAGGTGGCCCAATAACTAAAGGCTTGCAAGTGAGACATTGGTTTGGAGAAGTGAAGCCTCAAGATTAAACAAGGTTAGTCACTTCAAAGGTATTTTTTCTACATCTAGAGAGGTGACTAAAGGTGTATAAGCCTTCCATGACAACTTCTTGTTTGACTGATTGCCAAAGATAGAGTATTTTGCCACAATAATAATTAGCATGTCTTACCTAATGTGTTTTTTGGAGGTGGATTTTGTCTAGGACTTAGGAGCAGAGAAGCAGGGAGAAAAGGGTTTGGAAAAAGAAATTACATCTCCCAGACACACAGCTTAGCTTATGCTGTCAGAAAGATGTCAGAGCACCCATCAGTAACCTAGGGCCTGTGTATGGAGTTGGACTCAGTGGACAGAGGTGCAGTACCTGGTGCTAACCTTTTGCCTTCTTCTGCCCAAGCCAGCTCCTGCCCCAGTTTCTCCATTTGTAAAACAGAGCTAATTATACGTTTACTCCCTTCGTGAAATACTTTGAAGCCTACTCATAGTAATGTTACCTACGGGGTTGGTAATAGCTATTATAATGGAATTATAATCAAATTATATTAATATATAATTTGTACATACACAATAATTAAATTATAATTAGAACTGCTATTAAAATTCAGTTTTTTACGTGACTTGAGACAACATACAAAACAGTTCCCAGTAAGGCAAAAGTTGGCAAATCCATTCAGTATAGAGTAAAACTGCCATTAATTTCAAGCTGGAGTTTTAGTGTAAGCAGAACAACAAAGGAAAGCCTAAATTAAAGAAAAGTATCAAGGGCTTCCAGGATTGTCAGTATTCTACTGAGCATTTGAGTCATTTAAGCAGAGGTGCTTTTAACATTGTTTTGACAAACACATAAAAGCAGGAGTGACAGAGTTCAGTTCTTTGCATCAAAAGTGAAGATCCAGATCTGGTTTTGCCCATATTTTTGGTCTAAGCTCAGCATCCCTAATTCATAATTCAGACAGATGTGCTGGCTTTTTTGAAACTGGCAAAAGGTTTGTTTCTTCCTTAATTTGAGTGGCTGTTGGCTGCCAGTCAAAGGGAACTTTACTCCTTCCCACTGGTTTGAAGTATAAGGATAATTCAAGCCTTGCATTAATTTGAAAGCTGTCTCCTAAAACTCGAATTTCCAGTAGTTGTTCAATTGAATAAAACAAATTTGAAATGTAAGCCAGGTTGATTTATATATGACTCAAATTCCTTTGGAGCGTGATCGCCAAAAAAAGAAAAAGAAAAACATTAATGTAATGCAACCAATGCTAAATAGAGAACACAGTTCTGTAACCGAAGATGGAGTGGATTGCATTACCAATTTACCAATACATCAGTCACCTTTGTTTCACAGGGTCTGTGACATTTAATGAGTTTGTCTTCTTAATGGCAGACTGGATGCATTGCAGAATTAGGGTTAGAGCCAGAAATGCATTTAGCTTCCTAATGCCTAATTCCCATTAATTTCAACAAAGGTGAGCTGTGATGGCTCTATATGTTAGAGGAATGAGGAACAAAATGCAACATTTTGCTTGAAGTGTTCAGCTCGCCTATTGCTCTGCAAAATTCCTCACATCCCACCCCCAGAAGTCCCTTCTAGTGGCTGACTTCCCTTCAGAGCCCCAGGTTCCCAAGCTCCACACCAAACCTGTGAAGGGCAAAGATGAGGACCATTGTCAGCACATTAACAGATCATGGGACTCCCTTTCCAAGGTCACCACCTAAACGTCCCCTCAGCGGCAGGCCTTCTTCATCCTCCCTAGCCAGACCAGACTAAGGTGCTCCTCCAGCTTGCAAGCCTGGGATTTGTGCAGGAATTAGGCACAGTGAACGGGAGGAGGATGACCATAGACTTGCTTTGATATGAGAAGTCTGGAGATTGTACCATGGACTATGCAGACCATGGACCGCTCACCCAGGGTTGAGCCCTTCCCATCCATCAGAAGTTACCTAAATGATATGGGCAGCAGGCATAGTGCATGTGAAGCCTGCTCCAGCAGCAGGGAGAGCTCAGCTGGACTTGGCTACAGCTCTCAGGAGCTATTTGTATCACACTTGGTGTGTTCAGGAGGAGGCCCTCAGCTTGCCTGCCTTAAAAAGCCTCTCATTTTGCGTACAAGTGGTGCTGTGAAATCACAGCAGTTCTTCTGAGTTCTTGATGGTGGCAACATGGTTCCCACAGTCACAGACCAAGCACTGCTCCTACTTTTAGGAGAAACTCTTGACCTGTTTATCTCTTTGTGCTGAGACAGCTGTCAGCATGGCTCTGCTCTATGGCTACATGATTAGATAAATTACTGTTTTGTGGAATCTACGCCTGGCGCACACTTCTAGCTCAATGTCTGGAGGAAAACTAAGGCTTTATTTAGGTTATCTGCTGCAAGAAGATAAAGCGCTCTGCTTAGACATGAAAGCTTTGCCACCATCTGTAGTTTATGGCTACTGTGTTGTGGTTGAAGATGTGTTAAAGCCCCAAATCAAAACTGGAATTCTCCTTTGGTGGGTGCTGCAGAGGAGACAGGCTCTGCCAGCCAGTCCTAACATACCCAAATAAGCAAGAAAACCAACAGGAGAAAGACAGGGCTGTACAGCATGGGTCATGAGGCAGAGCTTGGCTGCTGCAGAGGTCCTTAGCACATACTGACCTAAGTCAATGGAAATTAAGAACACAGATATTTGAGAGGAAGTTTAGTCTAAGGGACTTGCTGAAGGACACACAGGGAACCTGGGATACAGTTAGGAACTGAAAGAAAATGCTAAAATGCTGGTCAGTGCCTGGACCACAAGGAAATTATCTGATAATGTCCTTTGTTGTGCTTTTAGAACAATTGCATGGTTGCCCAAGAAAGACAGGCAGAGGGTTTGGGCTGGCATAACTCCTGCTAGTTTGGCTCTGTGAGAATTTATCCTTTAGGACCTATAGGCTTCCTTCTTTCTCTTATCTCCGTGGGTATCTTGGCAGCCATTAAGCCTGACTAAGTGCTTCCAAGCTGTAATTTCTAGAAATAAAGGTAATTATTTTGCCTGGAGTTGCTTTTGTCAGCAACAAATGCTGTTGGAGAGTTTTACAATGGCTCAGGTAGGGGAGGTTTCAATGGGGGAAAAGGCAAGCAGAATCCCAGGAGATCTAAAAGGCCTCTGAGTTGAAAGTGGAGTTTCTGAAGAAGGAGCAGAGAAGACATTCTCCATGGGGAAGGAGTGTGAGCAGGCAGGAGCCACACTGCAGCAAGTGGCTGTGGGTAATAACAGTTGATAAAATCCCTTCATTCTGTTGAAACCTAGTTTGTTTTGCTGTATAGGAAACACCATTTTGGATCTGAGTTTCTTGTGCTCCTGTACAACTCCAAGTGAGCCCTTCAAGGTGCCCCGAGGTTAGTTAAGATGAATGCTTTCAAGGCTCACGGATACATCAAGCGTACCTTTAAAATTAAGGGAGGTTTTGCAATAACTAGGAGAAATCAAGATTTATCTTGTGAGATAAAGATGGAGGCTGCTTTAATTACAGATTCAGTGCACATTGCATTAAGGGTTACTCAATAATGAGATGACCACTCAGTCCCCATATAACCTCATTGAAGATTGATAGGCTTGTCTTTTAAACATTTGCTCTTCACTGTGCCAGATCTTAAATGGTTCTCTCCCGGTAATGCAGCTGTACCTACTCAGCAGACCTAGCTTTTTTTAGGTTATTGAAGACGCATAAAGAAATGAATCTGCAACGCTTCAAATCTGGGATCTTCAATGCTGACTGCTCAGCCTCTCAGGGGACCTGTGAAGCGGCTGCCGGCCTTCTAAAGGTTAAATTCTGCAACTGAGTTCCATTATGATTTTTAGCAACGTCATCCGAGTCAGGCTGGTTCAGATTCTGGCCTGATGAGTTCCGCATTGTCAGCATGGCAAAGGTTTGGGTCAGGCCTCATGTCTGCATTTCAGTTTGCAGTTGCTTCCCCTGGATCTCCAAAGATTTACAGAATCTTTCTTGGTGGTTGTGAAAGGACCACAAGGGATGCAATCTTGCCAGGGTGCTAGCAAAAACTGCAAGGGTATGTAGGAAAAGTGTAAGAGACTCACCACCAAACAACACCGAAGTGTTTCTGGCTAACTCTCCCTCATCTTGGAATGAGCTTACCTGGTTTCTGATAGGAGGAAAAGAGACTTAGGCATCTAAGACACTGTATCTGGATGGTGCCTTTTTCATGGGTTACTCCTGTGACTTAAGAGAAGTAACACCATTTTCTGGTCCCATTCTCAGATAAAGTAAGAATAACAAATATTCCTATGATTTTTCTCTATCTAAAGTTAAGATAAGATCAAGAGCATCTCAACTGGAGTCAATGGATTTGCAAGGATGTAAAAACAGGTGAAAGAGTGATCAGTTACAACTGTATTTAGAATTAAGATGTCCCTGTCTGTCTTTACAGCTCACTGCACAAAGTGTATATAATACTTGGCACACTATGTCACAATCTCAGCTGCAGTCATTAGATGAGCTTATCCTATAATTAATAAACACGGCCATGTTCACTGTTGTCTAAATACGACATGCAAAACTTTCAATAGCAGAGTGTTTTTCACGTGGTAGCCACAAAACACTCTCAGAAAAATACTCTGATTTCTACTTTAAAAATCTGTGCTTTTCACTGGTCTTGTGGAAAGAAAACAGCCCTTCCTCTTGTCTCTAAATCTAAAGAACGAAGGGGGAAAAGCATTTATATGTCTTTTGCATTCCTGCCAAAGCAGTTATCAAAGTTTTTAACATTTACAGTGTTTTGAAGTGAATCAGCAGCCTACATTTCATCTAACATCTATTTTTTCCCCATAATCTGCTTTTAGAGGGGCTTTTAACTGCATTAGACTTTTCTTTCCCATTAAAATGCTGTCTGGATAACAGGAAAATTGAATAGCTGGTCCTCGTTGCTTAGTTTCCATAGTGAATGTCTGGAGCAAAGGTCTGTGGGATTATTCAATTACTGCAATAATGTCCTTTGACCTGGTAAAAACAATCCAAAAGACAGAATTCATCTATTGGATTATTTTTAACATTAGTCATATTCTATTTAGAAATCACAGTAGAACAGCTAGGGCTCAGAACAGACTGCAAACTATTTGTGTGTACTTTATTGAAGTGGGTTAAATTTTTATGTCGATAGTTACACAAATGATGTCTTTAGGGATTTTTTCACTCCCTGACATTTCTGTAGTTTGATAAATGGGCATGAGGCTGCAAAGCCTGCTCTCTCAGCAGCACATTAACAGCACTAAATAGAATGACTGGTGTGATCTGAGCACTCTGTGTACACGTTAGATTGCAGATAAACAAATGTTCTTGATCTTGAAACTGCAGAAGCGAGGGAAAGCAACAGCACCTTGCTCTTGAGGATGAACTCTTTGGATCAAACGAAGACTTGCAAACAGACTCAAACAGCTGTCCTTCCTTAACTTTGCCCCATGTCCACACAACTCCACTTTTGGCAAGACATGACTTCAGAAAAAGAGTGAATCCCTGCTCGGAAAGGACCTGTCTATGGACAAACTCCAGGGAGAGCCCTGGAATCACCAATATATGTGTCACCTAGCCACAGCACTTGCTGACACAAAGCCAGGTCGTCCCAAGGAAGGAGGAAAGACAGGGCTAGCACAAGAGGTCTGTGGGGCTCTAAATCATGATTAGGTTTTAACTCCAAATACCAGCTGAAAAATACTCACTGTTCCTGAAAACTACTATAGGGTCAGATGCCCGTGCTGAAGTTTCCAGAGGTTTTTGTCAGCACTATGCTATGCTTACAGCAAGGAAGCATTAAGGACACTGGCAAACAAATAAATGCCTGAAAAAGGAATTCAGAGAGCGACACGCAGCTTCCCACCCAGCTGTTTTAGAAACTACAAAACACATCTGCTTGGAAACCTGATGACTGTCAAGAAGAAGTAGATTTACGTTTTGGCATTGGAGGCAGTGGCACCATGGGCACCCAACTCTTTGCACAGACCCCTTGGGGGAAACCACCACCCGGCTGCTTGCAGCAGGTTTGCTGCATGCCTGATGGACTCGCTTGGTACATCTTGCTGGTGGTATAACTGTGCAGGAGGACACTGATTACTGAAAAGACAGTGGTCCCATTGGTCTGAGTGAGACAAAGGGATGGGAGCATCTTCCCTCTAGTGGGACTTCCCTCCTGCCACGTCTGCTCATCCTGCAACCTCCACTGGCCAAACACTGGCTGTGCCTGCACCCCTGTGACCCCCAGAACTCTGCCTCTGCATGTGTGGATGTTTCTTTTGTGTTGCCTCATGCTAACATACTCATTTTGAGTGAAAGCCTGCCCATCAGTATATCTGAGGAAGACATGTTCTACTCTCAGATGCACAATAAACCAAAATTTTCACTGGTAGAAAAGAATAGAGGTCTGCCTTGGAGCTCCTGAAAAACTAGGTGAGATGAACCCTGAAAATTGCTTACTACAGAGCAATCATTACACTGCAATGTTGTAACTGTGCGGCTGCAGCCTTACACTGGGGCCAAGTCCAAAGGGATTTAGATGCTCAGCGTGTCCTGGCTCTGCCCCAGGGCTGGATGACTTTCTGGAGTCCCTTTCAGCCTTTATTTTTGATGATGTTGTGACAAAATTTGAGAGAATGAAGAAAAAGTGTAACTTTTTTGCCCCAAATGAAAATGAGTAATTTCTCAATGGAGGTGTACTCAACAAATCACGAGTGCTCGCACCAACAGTAGGCTATATGGCACCCTGTGACAGGCCAGTTATACATGGGTCAGCAGAAGAATCTGTTTTATGCTGGGTGAAATCAGAAGCAATTCAGTCAGCACAGGTGACATGGCTTTGCTAAGGGGAAAATCAGATGCTAGAAATATGCTTCTACCTGGAGAAAGATGCTGAATGCAAAGGAGTTCCTAAAAGCCCAATTCTTGCCTGAGAGCCCTCCAGGTCTCTCTAGCTCACTGGCAGCTTCAGTGCTGCCTCCTGCTTGGCAGGAATATGTGTGCACACACGTGTGCTTCTGTGCGTGTGGCAAAGATGCATACAACACAGCCTCCGACAGCACTGCCCCGGTTTATCAGCCTCACTGCTGGTAAGGCTCAGAGCTGAGAGCAGGGAGAGTAATGGTGCTGCTTGACAGGGTCTCTCCAGCCAGCAGCAATCTGCAAGAGGACTTTCTTGCACTGAGGTTTTGCAGCATCAGTGATTATGGCAGGAGAGGAGCGAATAGGGACCCAACACGCAGATGGCCATCAATGCAAGGAGTACCATGGGCATACCTGCTGCCCTGCGGGAGCTTTGCAAACAAGGTGCAGCCTAGTGCATGGCACCAAGGAGGAGGCAGGAGAAGATTCACATGACCCATGGGGATACATGCATAGAGCATTGCTTTGCAAAAAGTGCTTTACCCCCTCAAAATGTAATGGGATGGAAAAAAAAAAGCAAGTAAGTCTTAAGTTCACAGCAAAGTGCTGCAGGGGCAAACTCCTGGGCAGAAAGGGTGGAAATAAGCCTGCAACATCACATCCCTGCCCAAGGAAATGGTCTACAAGCTTAAGTGGTGCAAGCAGTGAGAAAAACAGCTGATACACAGTGACTGTGGCAGCTGGTACAAAGGGAGCGCTGCCAGATCCCAGGTTGGGCATCCCTGGGATGGTATTCAAAAACCTGCCCCTGTACATGGGTTCTGTTGCTTGGCACAAACCAGGGTGGTGCCCAGACATACGTGGTGCAAGGTAACCCTCACAAATTGGGGTCTTCCAGCCCCCCAAAAAACTCTGACCCTATGACAACCCCCACATGCCCTCCTTCCACCCACAGGCTGCTTCCCAAGCTCAGCACTGAAAATGAGTCCTCTGTCCCCACACTGACACAAGTGGTGGCTGAGCTGCTGAGCACTGTTGATTCCCACTGGGTTCAGGGCTAACAGGATGTTTCCATTTAAAGTGCTGGTAACCCACTGGTCATGGGTAAAACCTCTTGGAACTGGGAATTTCCAGTGTCCTGTCTTGGAGCAATGACTTTGCAGCGCCTCTGCCCTGGCACTCAACACCACACCTTGTCCTTTTGGCCATCCCGCTGTTCCAAGAGGTACACATGTAGATGGAAAGAAATCAATGACTTCAGGACAGGAGGTGTATGGGCAGATTACAAAGAAGCCAAGCAAGCACCCACTAGCACAGGCTTCTGTGCAGCAGCGAGAGCTAATACATCTCGCTGTGTAAGTGCTGCTTTTGATAGGGCTCTAATTGGGAATTTTTATTCAGTGTTGACTCTTTTTTTATCAATTCCTTGTCTGCATGAGGTTCTTCTAGGCATGGTAAAATGAGATTTGTATTACCACATTGCTGCTCCTCCAGGCATTTTCACATTGCTTTTCACCTCTGCGATGAAAAGCAACACAGTAATAAGCGGCATTTCTGAGAATATACTGCCTCCAGACACAAACTGCATTCACAATTACTTTTCCCTGTGGGGAAAATAAAGTGACTGAAGACGTAATGATAACAGCACCTCACCTTCATTAGGCTGCTTTGATGCTGGAGGATGTCACAGAGTTCCAGAAAATCTGATCCTGAAGCAATAAATCATGTCAACTGGGGACCAGCATTGCCAGGATTGTTTTTAAGTGCAGGCAATGGTCATACATGGACAAAGCCCAAGAGATTCTGACTGTCACATGCCTCCCATGACACCTTAGCATAATAAAGGGTGAGAAAGTATGAAAAGTACCCATGGATTTCCATGGGTACACTCAACCATTCTGGAGTTGCAGATGCACTATCCCTGGAGACATTCAAGGCCAGGCTGGATGCGGTTCTGTGCAACCTGATCTAGTTGAAGATGTCCCTGTTCATTGCAGGGGGGTTGGACTAGATGACCTTTGAATGTCCCTTCCAACCCAAACTATTCAGATTCTGAGTCTATGATTCCTTAAATACTGAGTCCTTTACTTGCATTTCCTAAATGATGGCAGCCTGCTGTTGATTAGAAGAGATGTGCAAGTAGGGATCACGGCAATCACATGGGTACAGCTGTGATAAAAGCAGGGTTAAGTGGGGCTGGGCATAGCCCAGAGATTTGGAAGAAAACCATTCTTGTTCCCCTGTGGCTGCGAGGGACTGGAGTTACACCTGTGTAACTGTGGGGAGACCTAGGTGCCCATCTCTGCTCCTGGAAAACACTTATCCCAAGTATCCTAGAAGCCGAAGGTTAGGGAACTACCACGTTAGAGAGATGTTTGCATTGAACCATGTGGATAAGGGCTTTGGGCATGTGTTCTCTATATTCGTAAGCACAAGCTCTCTGAGAACAGCTGGAGCACCATCCCTGGTAAGTTTTCAGGGCACAGGCAGTCCTGTACAAACTCTGGAAGAGAAATAGATGTGACATCAGGGATCAGATTAGGCAAAAGCAGAATATTTGGGACATCACGCTTTTGAGTGTAAGAGTCTCCATTTCCTTTATTAACCTAGTTTAAAGACAGGTGATGTCAACCAGGTGCTTTGCGCTCAAATAACACAAGCTTAGTGCCCAGGATATTCCCATGGTAGTCGTTTTAGCTGTAGTAATTAAGACATAGCCTGAACTACCCACCCAAGACACTGACCATATCTATGATTTTTAAGAGTGAGCTGTAAAGCACAGTAGGGCGATCTAAGAAGGAGATTAGGAAGTCTGGCTCTCCTTACGTAATACAATAAATGCAGACAGCCTGTGTGTAAACAGTTTGCCTCATACCCAATAGGAGCTTCAGACCACCAACTGACCCACAAAAACACACGCTAGCAGAGATGCAGAGATGCTGCATACCAATTCAGCCACTGGTAACGTTGCAAGTCCTAGAGCTTTCTTTGCTCTCACATGGTGTTGGTGGAAAATTTTACTTCTAGTGCTTAGCTCTCAGCCAGATTTCTTCTCAGCTTGGTTTTAAACAGCCTCGCTAGAGCATTCCTTAGGTGGCTTCAGTTGGTGCAGCTTGGCTTCCTGAGCCAAACTGAAATGTGAAGGGGAAAAACAAAACATAAGGCAGGGCGGTTTTGCTTATCAGCTGCAAATAGATGGTTTCACAGGCCTGACTAGAAAAGCCTTCCCAAAATCCACTTTCATAAGCTCTCCAATGGGCTCTCTGCTGGCTGGCTCAGAAGTACTTTGCTGGCTCGGTAATGAGCTGTTAGAAGTGAGAATCCTGTAAATCAGATGACTCTAGTCATTTGATGCTTATATTTGGCATGCTGAGTCATAAGGACAGGGGTTACATCACGTCAAGTTAACCATGCAAAAGGAATTACGGATGAGGCAGGCAGAGCTGGGGTGTGCACTGGGAAGGTGTGCTCGTACTGCGCATTGGCCATGAGGTGTGGGAGCTGGGCAGCCATGGTCCTGCCCTTACCCCATCCACACCTCACTGTCGACGAGGCTTTGTCCCCCACCTTTGCTCCTGGCACAACTCTCCTTCCTTTGGTAGGAATTTATACTGCAAACAGTACCTATAGCAGACTGCTACATGGCCCCAGATAATGGCTGGTCACACACCCAGGTTCAGAGCCAGGTCGGACAGGGTGTCCCAGCACAGACTTACACAGAAGAACACTGCATTTTTCTTTAAAACAAAAAAGCCAAATCATGTTATTTTCCAAAGCAATGTTCCCTCTTAACAGCCTGTTCCTGACTCCATCTGTTAGCTGTACACTTCGCTCCTTGAGCTATAGCTTCAGTCCCTCTGGTCCCTCCTTTTCTGCATCTTCTGGCTCCCTGAGTCGTCCCCACGCCTGTGCCCTCTGTCTCCCTGTATTCATACCCATTTGTTGATCCTTTCTCTGTGATAAATACTAAGCAACCTTTAGCCTTTCTAAAGATAAAAATCTTCATTTAAGGGCTTAATGCAGTAGAGAAGCCATGGCAGCCTCTCTCAGCAACCTCTTTGGATAATTACAGCCGCTGTTAAATACTACTCTGTGCTGCAAGTTGGATGTACCCACTTCTCCCAGAGAGCAGTGGGATCTCTTTGTGCTTTTGGCTGCTCAGAGTTCACAGCAAAACCCCATGGACAAGCACAGTGAAAAACAGCCATATCATTGCCTTCATTTTTCATAGGGGTGGGGCAGCATAGAAGAAAGATCAGTTAACTTCATTTATCTTAGGGTAGTCTTGCACTGTAAAATAATTCAAAACCCCACAAGCTGAAGCCGTGGCACAGATCCTGTAACCTCACCAAAAAGCAGTGCTTGCATAATGCTATTCTGGTGTTCCCAAGTGAAATATTTTGTAAGTAAGTTGCCTCTGACAGAGAGCTCTTCACTGTCAAGTTTTACTTTGGATTGCAGAAGGCAAAGAAACCTCAGTGCATCTGTGTCAGGGGAAAAATGATGACTTGGATGGTTTAGCAGTCAAGCCACTCACCTAGGAGAATGGGCACTCTGCTCAGAAAACTATTTCCTTATTTCATCTGCTAAATATTTAATGCAAAATGCACAGCAAGGTTTGGCAGACATCTACATGCCCTGACCACTAAGTCACAGTCATACTTGCAGTAGTGTCCTCTCTGTCTGATCAGTCTGTAGTTCTGTGCTGCACAGCAGACCCATTTTCAGTAAGTGATGGGAAGCCCCACAAGCCCTCACTGGGCTAACTGGTTAGCAAGCATGGATATGAATCCCTTCACTCACTAAACCTGGCTCCCCCACTTCTTGGGTCAAAGGTCCAGCCTCTAGAGGAGTAATCACTGAAAAAGAGGAATGGGAGTTAATTTGGAAAGAAAAGCAGCAGCTCTGGTGAGGTCTGTGAAATGTGGTGCATCTACAGCTTCCTTCAAGAAAGGATCCTGGGCAGTGGATCCCAACTGCTTGTAGGTGTCTCCTCACAACCCTGAAAAGGATGCTGGTCCCATAGAGGGACAAGTTTTCAGGTATGTCCTGTGCTGGATAGAAATACCCCTGTTGCAATAGCAGCCACTGAACAGCCAGTGTGAAGAAAACAGCATGCTTAATGGGCCAGTGCAGGTGGAAACCAGGAGAAGGGCAGAGGCCACATGGCCCCCAGAGCCTTGCTGGCTGCCAGAGAGGGCTCTGTCAAGCACACAGTTGCAGAGTCTGCCTGAACGCTCAGACTCCGCAAGGCACAATGCCATGCTGAGATGCCCTCACTTCCCATAGAGTAGGAGGAGGTTATTTTTCAGGGAGTCCCATTACATGTGATGGTACAGGAGTTACCGTCCCTCTCACTGACTGCTCGTCCCTCCTCCATCTACACACATGTTTCATTATGCTACCACTTTTGCATTTGGCATAATCTTCTGCTCACAAGCAGAGTACTTTCCAAGGCAGGTCGGTGCAACAGCATCACGCATTTGATTTTTGTCTATATGATCTGGAAAACAACACAGCCTGCCCAGCAGTATCAGGCCAACCAAGCAGGATAAAAGCCATCCCTGCGAGCCCTCCCGGCTGGCTTGTGTCCAGAGACGTGCTGCTGTGCATGACGATGGCTCCTGTTACCGGCAGTGCGGGAACCAGTCCCAAACTTTTATGGCAGGTGGTGAGCAGCGGCTGCAGCTGATGGTGTGTCCGTGTGTGCTGGCAGCGTGGCCAGCCCTCCCCATGTGCCTGGCTGTAGACATAAACCCCTGCAGCAGCAGCTGAGTCACTCTCACTCTTTTGCTTTGCAGATGTACAGCACATATGAAACACATAAATAGCAGCAGCCCTGCTGAAAGGCTCCTGCCTTACTGGGGACCAGATTAAAACTCCAACAGGATCACCTTTTCTGTGCCTCTCCCTCCTCTGAGCTTGCTGTCCCTGCTCACCCTTACAAGCAGAGGGAGAAGAAATCCCACCGCCACAGCCATTCCTCATCCTGGTGGGACAGAGGATGCCTGGGCTTGGAGGGGCACAGCCCTCACTGCCAGGGAAAGACGTGAGAGCAGATCAAGGGCTGCATGAAACCTCCATCAGGACTTCAGGCTTTGGCCTCTGTGCTTTTAAGCAGGAAGAAAAATGTTCTGCCCTCATCCCAGAGAGAGCCCCCAGGGTGGGAAGGGTTTTGCAAACACACAAGTCGTGTAGCCCCACGCAGAAACATCAGCAGATGCTGGCCCCAGCACCAACCTGAGGCCGGTGTATGGCATGAGGGAGCAGGAAGGGGAAATCCACTGCACACAGGGAGCAACCAAACCTCTCGCTGCAGACCAGACCCTGGCCTCCAGAAAGCCAAGCACACCCTGGGCTCTGAATGGTGATCCCTTGTGAGCCAAGTCTCTCCCCGCTACAATAGTGCCTGGCGAGCTCAACAGCAGACAGCTCAGTTGGGTACTATGAAGGTTGCAACACCAAAACACTCCTGCGGCACTCCTCTGTAATTGGGTCTGGTAACAGCCCCGGGCACTGTCCCTCCTCTCACCAAGCAGAGCTACCGTGCAATATGAAAATGCTTAGGTTTTTGGAGAACACCATACACAACTTGATCTCCTGAGGGCAAGTAATTATAAAGTTGTCTGCTGGTGCCTGTGGGGACCAGCAGTGCATTTCTTGGCAGTGCTCACATGTTGTTCAAGGCAGATTTCCTGCACACATCCAGCCACTGGCTGCCAGCCACAAGCAGGACGAAGACAAATGCGCCTGCTCAGGAAATGACAAAGGAACTTAGCAAATGCTTTGGTTTATGAACCAACATCATTTGGAGAGCTGTACGATGCCCTTCCAGAAGCACAGGCTAAGTGTGGAAATCACAAGCAGCTCCTAATGCCATGCCACATGTTGGGTCTCTCTGAGTGAGCAGCATGTATGAGCGAGTGTTAGTGGCATCTTAGAGCTGGCCATGGGGCAGAGGAGCTCCCCTACCTCTCTGCCACCCCCAGCCCTGCTGGGGATCCCACCCCAACCCGGCCACCAGTGGGAGTCTGGTGTCAGCACCGTGAGTACCATGAGGACACCACTGCTGTGATGTTGTGTGTTCAGTGGTCCTCAATGGAAAGGACTGACCCCAGGTCCGTATTGATTAAGGTCCTGATGTCAGGAGCTCTTGTCACCTCAGCAAAGGAGTCCTGAGCAGGAATTCATTTTCTTCCCCTTAACAATTAGCCAGTTTCATCCTACATTAGCACTTGCCCTGGAAGCCAGTGGCTTAAGCTGTAACAGATTTACTTGAGGTGTTGCAGATACTTCTATAATCCCCAGTCACTGAGGATGGCTTCTGATTAACTCAGATATTACTTTTCACCAGGTTTTTGCTTATTAGTGCACTTTCCTTGCAGCTTACTGGGTGCTTCTTGCCACCTGATAGACACAGGCTGAGTGTAAAGTGCACACAGAGCAAAAGAAACCCATGAGTCACTGAGGAACCCATGAGTCTGGTCACTGAGGAATTACCATGGGTGCATGAACTGTCCATGCAGGGAGCCAGCACAAGAGTGTGACAGTCAGCTAACACTCAAAAGAGCCTTAACCCACTATTATCTCCTGAGTGGTCCCTTGTGGTATCCCACTGATGAGGAAGGGAGATGGCCAGGAGGGTGGTGATGCACTTGTTACGAACTCATCTCTGTAAGAGTAAAATATTTTCCATTTTTTTTACAAAGCCAACCTTGGAAAATCAGAGGAATTAACTTGGCATGGATGAAGCCGACAGAGAAAGCAGATGCAGCAAAGGCTAATGGAGTGGCAAGCATTGCACAAGTGCCACATAGTCTACAGTAGATGGAGAAGACCTATTAACAAAGATGGACTGGGTGGATTTCAGCACTGGGGCAACACTTGGGTTAAAGGGCCTTTTTCATGTGGGAGATTCCTTTGCAGAGATGAGTCATGGATGAGCTTTACAAATCAGGCACCTTCCAAGCCAGCAATCTCTGGAGCAGGGCCTCTGGCAACACAGAAAGAAGAAGTGTCTGCCCACCAAAGCCTTTTCCCACACATGCAAGAGCCCAGATCAAAGTTTCCCTGCTGGGTCAAGGGGTATTTTCTTGTAGGACACAGTGCCTCTTCTCTACTGCAGCAGTTCTCCGTGGTGTAGCCAATGCTCACAAAGGACTTGTACAGGGAGAGGTCACCTTCAGATACCCTTTTTCAGGTAATTGAGGTAATTGTTCTTCAGATTCTTACCAGAGTCCTGCAAACACAGAGCTATTCTATGCAAAGGGAGGCAGGCCTCTTCCCAGCTGTGCTTTTCGACAAAAGGATGGCTTCGACATGATCTCCTGGAAAACAGTCCATGGTTACAGATCCAAGGTGTGAGCAAGTATCTGTGCAGCTCAGAGCTGAGTGTCTATATCTCTTTGCAGGTTTCTGCTGCTCTTCTTGCCATTTTCTGCAGGCTTACTTAGGGGACTGCTCCTTGTTTGCTTTGGTGAATCCCACTCGTACATGTCCAGCTCTCCCAGGATCTGTACAGGACTCAAATCAGAGCTAGACAGAGAAATGTATGAGGTAAAGCCCTGAAATACTCAGCCCTGCAACATCTGAATCCTTTCACAGTCCTACTTCTGTATCTATCTGCATGTTGCTCAGATAGCTAATAGATCATTACCTTTTTGCTGTTTAATTGAGAAGTGCTGATCTGACCACTGGAAAAAGAGGTGTTTCTGCACTGGTATTTCCTCTTCAGCTGGGAAGAGGAAACGGGAATAGAGCTACAGAAAACTATGAGGTTTTAGATAACCAATGGGCATTTTCCCAGTCTCACAGTACCTCTTCAAAGCCCAAGGAAAATAACGATAAAAACTATGTCCTTCTGAAAAAGAAGTAATTTCTGTAATTGATTTTCTGGGATTCATAAGGCTGAGACAAAAAAAAATCAACTAGCCTCATAACCTCAGAGTATGCAGTTGCCCAGTACTCTATCAGCTTGAGTCAGATGCTTAACCATACTGAGAAGTCCAGTATCTAAATGGCCTTGAAGAGCTGCTCAGTGGAGCCTGGCCTAAGGAATAGCTGAGTCAGGACATCAAAATATGACCCTACAGCATCTCATATGGACTACATATTACCTGGACATTGCATATTTTCCTCCTCCCTTGTGCAACAGAGGTGCTAGCACATGCCTGCATGCACCAAATACATACACAGAAAAAAACCCCAAACCCAACCAAATAAGAAGATTCTTGAAAATCAGGACCCAGATTCTGAAATCTTCTCTCAGTCCAGCAAAGTGGTGCGGCTCCAAGTAAGGGCTAGAAAAGATCCCAGGCTAGAGGGATAGCAGCAGTGTAAACAGCTGCTCCACATTTTCTTAGAAAAGGTCCATTGTTTTACATGCATCTGGACAGTGCAGGCTAAAGACCAGTGCACCTGGCCTCCTTCTGCATCAGAGGGGCTGCAGCAGAAACCATGCAGTCCCAGGGTGGATACTACATGTGCATATCCACAGCAGCAGAGCAAATCATGGACATATTTAAGAAGGAGGGATGGGGCAGGAAGGGGAAGCTTGAGGTCTTCTTTTATTTCAGGCAAAATATCTTAACGTTTTGTATCTATTTTTTCCATTAACAATTAATTACTTTGCTTGCCTGTAGGAACAGGCTCAGGCAACTTCTAAACTTGCTTTTAAGTTTTCTTTTCAGTTCTTGCAGTACTGCTTAAAGCAGCAAGACATGGCAGAAATGAATGACACACATTTGGCTCCAGTTAACTCTATTGCTTTACTTTCACACTGCATTTGTGCCAGAAAAGAATTGTGTATCTGGGATGAGAGCAGCTCCCTAAGCAGATTTACCTTGGGGAGGTGACTAACCGGATTGGTACCAGCAAAGGAGATTGTGTAACTAGGCAGATAACAAAAGTCATGTGTTAAAAGTCACTGGAACTTGTCCACACCATGTAGACTAAAACATCTGATCATCTATAAAGTTAAGTAAGACATCCTATAAAAGAAACACAGAGGCAGATATATCTAATAAGACACTAGGCAATTCAGGAGAAGTTGCAGGATCTTGCAGGATCTTGAATAGCTGAACTGGTCAGAGCATAACTCTAGGCAGAAGACATCTAGCAAATAAAGAATGGGCTTACTTCAGGAGGCCATTGAAGGGGCAGGGGGAGGCTGGGGAGGGACCAGCTGGACCCTCCATTGGGCATGACAGTGTAAACATGTTTCCCAGGACAATGCATCTCCCTGCAGGCCCAAATAGTGGAAGAAATCTCCTGCCACCAGTTTTGCATATTTGCCCATGCAGTGGCAGCACCATCTGACCAGGGATCAGCACCTGGGAATCAGTAGTAAAGAACAGAGGGACCCCTTCTTTGAGAGCAAAGAAAAAGAGAAGGGAGAAGAGCAAGGATACAAGAGCAAGGATATTAATTTGGCTCCTAGAGTGCATTCGTGCTGCAGAGATAAATGTAGGAATCTAGACTGGGAGATAGCTGTGCAAGCTGGGAAGTTAAAATGGAGTGACAGTGACATGGAGAGTGACAGTGACATAGGGGCCCATGGAAATGAAGGAGCTCCTCCCACTTCACAAATATACTAGTGCAGGGCAGCTCTAGGGCTAGAGAGCACACTGCAAGTCTCCTACATCTGGCCTTGCTGAGAACAGATGCTGACGGCTTATCAGCCTTCCTCCAGCTCCAAGTTTCAACGGCACGAGCTGTGTACCCCATGTTTTGCCCATGTATTTGAAGATCAGGTAGGCACTTGCCCGCATGAACCATTCAGTGGTACGAAAGCTGCAAAGCAAGAGGACAGCTGGAATTTTTCCTCCTGTACGTGCCACTGCTGACCAATGGCAAAGTCATGTGAATGCACTTGTGTGTGGAGACATGATGAGGGCAGATCCAGCCGACACTTGAGAAAGTGCTCAGGATACCTCCAGGAAGTAAGATTTTTAGCCCCTACTCTCCAGCAGTATTTATTTTGGCAAGACTATGGTGTTAGTGTGGAAAGGGACCGGCTGGGTGAGGAGATCAGGTGTGCCACGGCCACCACCAGCCGGCAGCTGGTCTGTGCCCTGTCATTGTGCTACTGCACAGGCTGCCCTCCTCCAACAAGGCAGAGTTGGAACAATGCACAGGGAATGTGGTGTACTGGGCCAGAGGCATGAGCCTTACCCATGAAACAAACTAGATCACGCATCCCCAGAAGGAAGTTTCTATCAAGAAGCCCAGTACTGTTGCTATCAAGTAAACACACTCAGAGAGAACAGAAACACAAGCTGCCTTGAGCAACTTCTCTTCAGGTGCTTCCGTGTTTGGAAAAGTTGAATAGCAAGAGAAAATTAAAAAAAAAAAAAAAAACAAACAAGAATGAATGTAGAAAAATAAATACGCAGCTCAGAACGATCCCAGTCATGGAATTCATTATTCAAATTGTCAAGGTCCAGAACAGACCTGCTGACCCAGCTTTAATGATGCAGAAGTGAAACTTCTCTGGCTAGGTTCACTTACATAGAATCATAGTTGTCTAAACCTAAGCAAGTGGTGCTCTCTGAGAAAACCAGGGCATCCTCTCTGGAAGGGGACAGATCTATCCCAGCTCCTGTGTTGGATCTGCCAGGCCATGCTGATGTCTAAGGGCCCTAAGGTGCCTGGATGGCACTGTGTACCTGTGCACACGTAAAGAAATGGGGAAACTGGACTGAACCCATCCTTCAGGGTTCCTGTGCAGCAATGGAGAGGTGTATGTGTCTTCAACACCTGGCACCAGAGATGGGGGTCTCTTCTCTCATGTGCATTTCTCTTTCCAGGCACTGTAGAAAGACCCCTGGAAATTAACTTACACTGAACATGTCCCTCTCAGAAAACTGAAGTAGTTATTCCCTTTGTTAGCCACACAAATGTACCTCCCCCAGCCCAGTATCTCACTTTTGGGTCTTTGTAGACTCAGTAGGAAACAAGGGGTCCAGAAATACCACACCACCAACCTCCTTATGACAGGCAAGCACTTTGGGCTCCGGGACATTGCTCAGTTTGTGGCCCGGTCCAGCCTTGCAGCTCTGACATCCCATGGCCAACTCAGCCTCCTTAGGGGACTAAAGTCTTGACAAGCAGTGAAGGGCTGCAGAGCAGATGGAGAAAAGCCCCCCAACAGGCATTTTTCCCAATCCACAACCCACGGGGGCACTTGCACCAGGGACTGCTCTTCCCCCCACTACAATGCTTCTGGGGTATGAAATGTCATGAGAAAGGTCTTCTTAATCTTACTCTTGTTCGCAGCCCCAGAGAGAGAGGTAGCACATTGCAACTGCTTTTCCCTGTTCTTCTGTCATCTGTCCATGTTTCCATGACACGCTCACCCTGAGGCTGTCAGACCCAGCTGCCAGCCCCAAGGGCATCTCCACCTGGCTAAAGGTACTGAGCAGTGGGGGAGAGGTTATTTTCAGAGGATGAGACATTTGGATTTTACAGAGAAAGGCCAAGCTTAGAGAACTGTAGGATCAGCTCTATTCAAAGGCTGAAAATGCTTGCAGAGAGCAGCAGGAAGGCAGGGAAGAGGTGAGGGAGGACAGGTTGAGCTGTGGCTGTGCAGAGGCTGGCTAGCAGGTCTCTACATAGCTATGCAGCTACAAGCCAGCCTGATTGCACGGAGCTGGCATGTGCAAGCAATGCATACTGGAGCTACTAATGTGAGCTTTCTGTGTGCTATACCATTTCCAAGTCTTGATCCCTTCCATCAGCAAGCACAAGACAACTCCATGTTTCAGGAGCGACTGCCACTGTGACGTCTGGTCCAAAGGCAATTCTTATGAATTCTTGAATTTCCATCATGAATGGAATTCTTGTCACTTCTTTCATGAAGTGGCTGTCACTTTATCTGCATTTGGGAAGATTTGTCTCATGGAGTGTATTCAGCTACTAAGAGACACAGAGCCTTCACAACAGCCTCAAGAAAAACTGCTTTCCAGACCCAATGCTGCTCCTTATTCATGTCTCTGGCTCTTCTGAAATCAGCAAGATGTGCATCCAAACCCTCACCCTTGCAAAACACACTGAGAAGTGAACACAAGACCATCAATATGCCAGCAAAGGGCTCCATCAACTGCAGTATTATGATAAAAGTGGGTACCACCCTAAACCACTGCAGGTGGAGAAACCCAGACATGCAAGTGTGGATGAAATATGCTCCAACAACAGAAAAAAACATCTCTGGAGATCCAGAGGCTCAGCAGGCTCAGGAGTCCGGTTGGACTTAAGCACTCCCACAGGACTGATGTGGGCACATGCAGGAGCAGATCCAATCCCTTGGGCAATAGAAATGAAGTACCTCCAGAGTGTATTTGTGTTCAGCATTAGGCAGCAGCCCAAGCAGAGCTGGGGTGCTTGGCAGCACAGTGCTAGACTGACTTTTGTACACGTCATGCTTCCAGCTTAGAAATGTCATTTGAATCTCGTCCCCAGCTATAAATCTCTTTCAGGTCCTGTCCTGCTGCTTCCTGTCCCAGATATCGGTGCATTCCTTATCCTGCACACTTTCTGTGTTCTACAGGAATCCACTACCAGTATCAGAAGCAAAAATAAAGATAACCAAAAACAGATCTGCTACAAGAAGTATTTTAGCTTTGTAGGTGCGAACACATGGCAGAAATGAATAAATAAGGGGACTCTTCTGGCTGTGCTCTTCTCCTGCGCATGTGCTTGCATCTGCGTTTTTGCTTGAACTCTTGTCATCTTCACTAAATATTTTACTGTGTTCAAAGGCGTAATTTTTAAAGGGCTCTCAAGAGTAGGAAACAACCCATGAAGGCAGGAGAGTTGAACCCTAAGCTCAGAAGCCCACACACCCTATTTCTGGTGGCAGTTAGCTCTCCTCTGCAATTTGAGACACCAAATCTCCAGTCTTGGCTGGCTGCAGCTAAGTGATGCCATGGCTCATTGATGAATTGTGTGCCAGGTATGATCTAAGCTGGACGGCAGAAGCATTCCAGCCACACGTATTGCCTTCCTTGTCACAAATAGCAAGGAAGCCAATTGTAGCATGAAGCCCTGAAGCCCCTTCCTCCCCTGTGCTCTTTACCAGTGCCACTGCAACACTCACAATCAAAAAAGAAGGGCAACGACATGGGCAAGCTTCCTGCTTTTAGCAGGGAGTTGAGAGCTGTCCCTCACCGTGTGCTGCTGCCACCACCCTTCCCACCCAGGTGCCACTTTGCTATCACCTTCAGCAGCAACTGAGCATCCTCCTCCTGCTGCTGCGCTGCCCAGCTTCCCCAGCCCCACTCGGAGGCTTCCCTAGCAGGGGCCATCGGGGCCACACGGGGCTCCTGGAGATGCCAGGGGGAGCGCAGCAGCTCAGGGTGCTCCGACCCTGGGCATGAGGAGCAGTGTGGTGGCCAGGGGCTGCTTTCAGCTCCTTCAGTGACACGTGGCCACAGGCCAAGGGCAGATCCCAAGCCAGGGTCCCCCCACTCAGGCCACACAGGCGTTTTGCTGAACATCACCATTTATTGCTGCTGCTGGGAGCTACTTCCTCCCCTGCTGGGCTGGATTCAGCTGGTGAGCCCCAGTCCTTCCCGGCCACCAGGTTGCTGCATCCATCCTGCGGGGCTGGGGGGGCGGGTGGGGCCGGTGTCCTTGGAGAAGGTGGCTGTGGGATGAGGCTGACCCGTGTGCCAGTGGGCCAGCGGTGCCTGGGGCTGCGGGGCAGGGCTCAGCCTTGTGGCTGTCCTCGCCCAACAGCTCTATCTCATCGTGCTAGACAGGAGAGAATGGGTTGGCATGGGGCTGCATTCAGCACCCCCAAGCAACCCTCTGTACCTATCTCTCCTGGGAAAACCGAGGCATGGATCCCGCTCCCCCCCCCACATGCTCAGCATCACCCTCCCAAGCTCAGTCACCCCCGCCAGATCCCTTCTTTCTTCATCCCTACCTTGCTGGGGAGCAGGGTGGACGGCTGGAGTGCCTCTGGGCTGCTGGGCTGGAGAAGCGGGAGGCCCAGGCTGTGCTGCAGAGGGGGCATGAGGGTATGCTGGCCCCCACACTGCCGTGGCACGCTGGGGTACCTGCCTGCAGCCATCCGCTCCCTGCAGGGCAGGGTATGGGAAAACTCAGCACCCAGCACACAACTCAGCACATGTGGCTTCAGTGCCACTGAGAGAGAGATGGGGCAGCACAGCGGGGAGGCTGTAAAACCCCCAGGCCTGGGCCAAGCCCAGCTGAGCCTCTGTGGCACATCTCTGCCTCCATGTCCTGCCCAGGGAGCAGAGCCCTTTACCCTGACTCAGGGAAGGCCTCTCCCTCACTGGGGCAGGGCCATCACACATCCCAAGCATGGGGATGGCTCTCATGTCCCCTACCTGTGGCTTTGCTCCGTCTTTAGAAGAGGCTGGGATTGTCCAGTGACGTGAGGGACCAGCGCTGGAAGGGGCGGGATGGGCGGGATAGGCCTGGGAAGGGCAAGAGCCGTCAGTGGGTGACGGGGACAAATGACCCACCCTGGCTTGTGGCAGCACCCCAAACCTCACAGGCTTGTACCTTACAGCATCCCCTGCCCGTTGCCCTCAGGGAGGGGGCCCAATCCTCCCACTGATGGGCAGGCCTGTGGAGGGTGCTGAGCATGATCGGCCCCTGGCAGGCAGACACCCTCAACCCCATCCCTGGTCTGGAGCACCACCAGCACCCATCTCTCCCCATCCCACCCATGCAGGCTCCTGATGCGCCTGTGCTGGGTGGTACTCACGAGCCAGGCACCCGCATGCTGAGTTGCCTGTCACAAGACAGGCACTGGAAATCCACCAGCAGCTGCCTGGAGAGAGGAGAAAGAGCTGGGTGAGTTGGGAAACCTGTCTTTGAGCCTGGTTTATCCCCCCCAGCACCGACAAGGTCCCAGCCTGCTGGCTGGTTACAGAAGAAAGCAGAGAGGATGAGGGAAAGTGGTTGGTTGCTGGCTCCCTCCTGGGAAAAAGCTCCACCTCATTTTAGGCACAGGAGAAGCCACAGAGGGAAGCACCCAAAACCCTCCAATGCTGTGGGAACCACTGCCACGGGCACCCAGAGCAGCACGGCCAAGGACAAAGTGGGAACAAGGCGAGCGCTGTCCCTGCTGCACTCACTTTCTAATCCCAGCTGCATCATCAGCTTCCATCGGCGGTGCCATTTCCTTGAGCTGCTTGAGGCTGCTCTTCCACCGTTCATCCAGCTGCTGCTGGAACAGCCCCAGCTCCAGGCGATCCAGCTGCAGACACACACACTCCCTCAGGCAGTGGCTCCGGGATGGGCCATTGCATCGCCAAGGAAAAGCCAGGAGCAGGACTCCTCAGGAGGATGCTGCCTGGGGCCACCAAGCCCCGAAGGTGCCGTTTTTACGCAGCATAACGAGCCGCCCCTCACCTTGGAGGCCATCTCCTCCCGCAGCTGCTGCTGGACCTCGTGCAGCCCCTGCTCCTGGCCTGTCACCC
>JBCJKH010058390.1:6132-19854 GCA_039877255.1 Loriculus beryllinus
ATCAGAAACAATTAAGGAATGCTGGCTGACAGGTTCAAGAGTAGCAACAGTCACTTGGTAGTAATTATGTTTTTGTCTCTGTCTTTGGTGGATACATTAACGATGCTGACAGGATAGTTTTATGATACCATGTCTTGGGTTGGCATTTTAGCCTATTGAATACCTTGCATATAGCAATCAATCAACTTCATCATCATCACCACACAGATAGTAGTCAGTCAGCTTCATCATCATCACCTACATTGCACATAACAATCAGCTTCATGGTTTCCTGTCACTTGGTACACAGAGGGAGCCAGGAAGTTCTTTTGGGGTGAAGATGTGAGGGGGCAGTGGCAGGGTCTGTTTCTTGTTGCCCCTGCAGTTTCTCCTAAGGTATATGAGGTATCTGTAAGCCAGTGGGATATTGTTTGTGGTTGCTTAGCTTAAAGATATCACTTTGAATATTTCATTTACAACAAAAGTCATGCAGAAAGTAAAGACGTAGAAGCCTTTGTAAGTTGCATGGTGAGCATTGACCTTTGTGAATGAAGGAAGTAAATTAATTTATTGACCATTCAGCAAGGGCTTGCTCATGGTTTTGTTCGGGGTTTTTTTTTAGTCAAGAAACTCATTGGAATGTGGAACTGTTTTGCTGGAGCTCATCAAATGTACTGCAGCATTAGCAGAGAGATGTTCTGTTTGCAGTGTTTGGCATGAAGATGAGTTTAGTGTAGGATGCTGAACTATTGTGTTCTGGGTTTGGCTGGGATAGAGGAATTTTCCTCCTCATAGCTGGCAGAGAGTGCTGTGTTTTGGATTTAGGATGAGAATAATGCTGATAACACAGGGATGTTTTAGTTGTTGCTTACCCTGAGTGAAGGACTTTTCCCATGCTCTGCCAGCAAGGAGAGAGAGGCACAAGAAGCTGAAAGACAGCAGAACCAGAACACCTGACCTGGACTGGCCAACGGGATATTCCAGACCATGGAACCTCAAGCTCAGTATAGAAACTGGGGGGAAGTTGCATGGGAGCTGTGCTTGGGTCAGGCTGGGCATCCATCAGTGAGTAGTGAGTAACTGTGTTGAGCATCACTTGATTGTCTTGGGGTTTAGTCCTCTGGTTTTGTTACCTCCCTTTTCTTCATTATTATTATCATCTTTTATTTCCATTATTAAACTGTTCATATCCTAGCCCCATGGGTTGTACCTTTTTCCAGCTCTCTCTGAGCGAGCTGCTGCATGGTGCTTCGTTGCCAGCTGAGGTTAAACCAGGACAGTTACATATCTGAATGTGGAAGCACAGGCTCACAGTCCTCACACTGCAGCAAGTGTCCTAATACACTCTCATAAAGAAACACTTTTAGTTTATCCATAAATTCCAGCAAACCTTCCAGACATACTGTGCAAATGCTCAGGTTGGATTGATGGAGCCAGTGGTAACAGGAAAAAATCCTTGCTCACATGAAAATACCTGTTGGCAACTGTAACTGAGTAAGAACTTGTGTCTTTTAACTCAGAAAAGAATGATTTAGCATTAGTTTGGCATTATTTCTCACACTGGCAAAGCTCTGTTAAACCTTTTTGAGGAGGAAACACTATCATTTTTGGATTTTGTTTCTACTGTATTAAATATGAAAAGGCTTAAGTTGTTTTATTGCAGGTTTTCCTCATCCCCTACATTCCCTTTCCAAGACTGTTGGCACACAAGTACGTTGTGGAAAAATGTCATTGTGTTTTGGCTATGAAAAGTAGTGTATTTAAATATCTAATACGTAAGGTAGTGGTCATAAAATAGTAAAAAAGGAAGGTGATGTCCCTTATGGAAGAAAAGGTGATTTAATGTTTTAGTGTCTTACATTCTGTCTGGACAAGTGTAACTTTATTTCTTCTTCAGGCGTATGACTTAAGAGAATACAGGTTGATACTAAGTGTGGACCTGCTTCAGCCTCACTTATTTTTCTGCTTTTCTCTTAAACAGGACACCCTGATTGTTTGGTCAGAAGCAGAGAACTATGATTTAGCACTGAGTTTTCAAGAAAAAGCTGGTTGTGATGAAATCTGGGAGAAAATCTGCCAGGTACAGCTCACTTTCCGTATTCTGTTCCTTCCAGATGTTTTAGTGTCTTCTGTGACTCATGTATTTGTGCTGTGATTTTTCAACATACTTTGTAAAATAAGCACATATTCTATTATTTTCTGTGGCTTTTCTGTGTCAAGTCATAGATTGCCACTATTGACACAAGTTGTTGTTTTCATAATTGGATGTCATGCTTCTGAAAATCAGTGTAATGATGACACTCAGATCTTGGGCATTTTAGAGGGGTTGGTTTCGTCTTTATTAAAAAGGGGAATGCCAAAGTACCACATTTTAATTGTCCTTCTCCCAGGTGACCTGTTGGAGTGTGGTGGGTCTGAAAATGTGTTGTAATGGGTAAGGATGTAGATGCTTCACTGAGAGATAAAGAGGTGCTGTAGGAGCTCAGAATTGTCTGTGACATTTATTTCATCAAGATTTAAGTCTTGCTGACTGTCTTATGGATGTTTCAATCTTTGTTGTTTCATTACAAAAGTTTAGATCTGCTTTCTGGAAGTAACAAATCAATGGAAACACATCTGAATGTATTTAAAAGAGGAAACCTGGGCTTTGGTGCTGGAATTTGATTTACTCTCAGGTTTTGAAATGGTGCAATGATGTGAAGCTGTTATCTAAAGGAACACAACTCAGATTTCCTTGCGGTTTCCAAACTAGGCAATTTAGATCTTGGTGTGCTTTGGGATACAATGTTTTCTCAGCCAGTTCTAAAGTGCTGTTGTTGAAAGGAACTGGTGCTGGTAACAGCAAGTAGATGTGTCTAATATATAGTCCAGGTTTTAAACTGGTTTTAAATCGGGACTGAGGCGGTGACCAGTCTGAGAGGAAGACTTTTGTGTGATCAGGCCATGTCAGCCATTAGACTTATGCTCTTTCATCAGGTTCCAGAACCCTCCTGCCTTCTCCTTTGATACTCCTAGGTAACGTGTTCTTTGTGGGGGACATAGCAACAGGATTGTTGTGAACTCTCTTACTAGGAGTTTAACTCTTCACAGCCTTCTGACTGAGAAAACAAAAGAAGGTTTTCTGATACCCTTCTTTTTTATATATTCTGTGCTTGTCTGAAGGTTCTTCAACCTTTGTGACTGCAGGGATGCTGTTAGGGTTTGGCTTTTGATACTATTGAGGATGTTTTCCGTGCAACTGAAGGTATAGAAGTGCTTCTGCACATACTATGTCAGTTACTGACTTGATGATTTTTATCTGTGTTTTGGGATGAGTTGGTAATTGTGCACACTCTCTCCTTAGGTCCAAGGTAAGGATCCTTCGGTGGAAGTCACACAGGACCTCATTGAGTCAGAAGAGGAGCACATAGAAGAAATGCCTGAAACTAGTCCCTTGATCGACCTTCCTACTTGTGAACTCAACAAACTTGAAGAGATTGCTGACCTAGTTACCTCTGTCCTCTCCTCGCCCATCCGTAGGGAAAAGCTGGCACTGGCCTTGGAGAATGAAGGCTACATTAAGAAACTACTACAGCTTTTCCAAGTGTGTGAGAATCTGGAGAACACCGAAGGCTTACATCATTTGTATGAAATTATTAGAGGAATTTTGTTCCTCAACAAAGCAACTCTGTTTGAGGTGATGTTTTCAGATGAGTGTATTATGGATGTTGTTGGATGCCTGGAGTACGATCCTTCTTTGGCTCAGCCAAAACGGCACAGGGAGTTCTTGACCAAAACAGCAAAATTTAAGGAGGTTATTCCTATAACAGACTCTGAACTCAGGCAAAAAATCCACCAGACTTACAGGGTACAGTACATTCAGGACATCATCTTGCCCACACCGTCTGTTTTTGAAGAGAATTTTCTTTCTACCCTCACTTCCTTTATTTTCTTCAACAAAGTTGAGATTGTCAGTATGTTGCAGGTAAGTGGGGTTCAATATGCTATAAATGGATCATCTATAGATACCTCTAGCTATAGTTTCACAGTTGGTTACAGCTCTTTAGCACTGTGTTAAGTTAATCACTGATGTTTTCATTTGTGTAATGGTTTCAGTGCTTCCCCTTATTTTAGAAATGGTAGATTTCAGGTAACAGTAGATTTTCAGGAAACAGTAAAAGGTTCTTGATTCACAAGCACCATATTGAGCATTTTGTGTGGTTTTTAGGGAACAAGCAACTTTTTAACACATAATACATTCTGAATCTGATTCAGAAGAGCATGTTTGGAACCATTCCTGCTGTACTACTATTAATTTATGATAATTTCAAACGTTCATGTAATACATATATATGTATAGTAATTTGTTGGTTTTTTTCCTTCATTTTGGTATCCAAAAGCACTAACTAATAAATAACCAGCACATGACTACATTGCAAAACTTACTGCACACTTTGTAATCAGAAGCAGGCTTAAGAATAGTTAGGTGTGGCAACCAGGAAGGCCAGTTGAAGGAGCCTTGGTAAAGAGCTAAGTGTGAACATGACATTTGGGGTGTTTTCACTTCCCATTTTGTTCTGTGCACTGATGGGTACCAAAGTGGATTTATTCTGTTTCTGGTCTGTATCCGTAGAAGAGAATACCACAAACCTGTGGGGCTTGAGTGTGGATAGTCTGTAAAATAGGAAGATGTATGAGAGGAGAGTAGCTCAGATTGTGGAAGGAGAGGGGCACTGGAGCAATGACGTTACCATCAGGAATATTGCTAAAGAATGCCGTAGAGGACTGGGGGTAAGAAAAGCAAAACTGGATAACTGCAGAGAATTGCCTGAATAAGCTTTGGGGCTTCTTTCCAGTTTCTTTCTGCTGTTCAGCCAGAAAATAGAAAGTAAATCCCACGTGCAGAGTTACTGACTTTGTGGTAAATAAAGATTTCCCTTTTTATTCTTTTGCATGTATTACTGTTACTCTCCCAAGGCCACAGTTCTGTTTTCAGTTAGGGATATTTAGCTCTGTGAAGTTCTTTATTTTTCATCTAGACTTTACTGTACTGGATATTTCATTGTGCCTTAACAGAGCACTATGGTTCCCTGTTACCTGCAGTACTCTCTGGAGAAGGTTCTGAAATGCTTTGTCAGTTCTTTGCTGCTCTGTCACTGTTGTCCTTGCCACAGTGGAAAAAGGATGTGTGTGGCATGTAGGGCTGCTTGTCTGTTTTGAAGACTTGTGTGATGGTTTACAAATAATGTTGATACTCGCATCTTTTGAGCAGCCTTGAGAGTTGCAAGCTAAGAAAAAAGCACATGTGGGAGAGATAGCGTGGCAGAGGAGGAGGGTTACATGGTAGTGTGGACCTCAGGTTTAAGACTGTTTTCACAGTCCCCTGGAATAAATCACCTTTTTGTTGTGGCACAAGGACTCTAAAGCTCCTTTGGGTTTGGTGAACATGTTGGAAGTCATCTCACCCTACATACACCAGCAAAACCCCCGATGAGAGTGGGGTTTATAGGAGTAACAGGTTGTGTTTGCTACAGTAGTAAAGCACCTTCCTGTGTGCTGTGAAGCAGTAGATCCCGGTGCTGTTGTGGCTGAAGGGCATGGAGCGAGCATGGGAAACAATCCTAGGTCCATCCTGTGCTTAGGATATCAGGACAACACTGTGCAGCAGCCTTAGACAAACAAGAGATGTTTCCATTGCCAGGTGTTCTGCAGCAGGGAGTCTGTAGCCTGAGGTTGGTTGTGGTAGGGTTATTTTTTGTTAACAGCCTTAATTAAGCTGTTAAAGGCAGCAGAGCTCAGAGTGAACTACTCATTGTGTGCATGTTGTGCTCTCTCTGAAGCTGATTACAGGTATCATTTGGCTGTAAAGCACTTCTTTCCCCACCTTGTACAGTTTTCAGGAATTCAGTGGTGAGCCTTTGGCTGGCATTCCTGTAACTGGAAAAATTCTGTCTTCTGTCACAGCCTAAAAAGCAATCAGGTTATAACAGCAGCACACAGGAAAACAGAGTAATGCCTCTCTGCATTATGCAGTGTAACGTTTCTGTATATATGTATTGGCATGCTGCTATTCCATTCGTGTTTGTTCAGTGCATAAGTAAAGTTTGTGGAGTTGAATCAGCAGTGATGCATCATTTTGTAATGCTGTAGCGTGACGTTACTGTTTGCTTTAGGATTTGTATTGTGTTTAAAAGGTAATAGAGGCAGTTGATTTGAGAGAATGCCAACACTGTTTCCATGGAGAGAACCTGATGTACAGAGCAGGCAGAAAGTGCCCAAAGAGCTGAGAGATGATGTTCAGCCTCGTTTTCTTGTACCTCTTTGATACTGAGCAGTGGTGTGACTGAAATGCTTAACAAGAAGTGAAACATCCTATATACACTTTAAAATAAGTAGTAGAGGATCTGAATATGAAAAGCAAGAGATACTCAAGTTTACCAGATTGGAAAAGCTGAACTACAAGTAGGGGAGCTTTTGCAGCAAACTCATCATGTGTTCATCTAGAACCTAGGAGCCAGGATAGGGTAACTGCTACACAGGACATGTTAACCCTGTGGTGTGAGCAGCATAGTTCAGTATATGTTCCCTGGAAGGTTTCATGAAGGTGCAGGGAGGGAGCCTGGAGCAAAAGTGAGACTCTGGTACAGAGTGCCCAGAGAAGCTGTGGCTACCCAATCCCTGGCAGTGCTCAAGGCCAGGTTGGAAACAGGGGCTTGGAGCAAGCTGCTCCAGTGGAAGGAATCCCTGCCCATGGCATGGGTTTAGAACTGGATGAGCTTTAAGGCCTCTTCCAACACAAACCAGGCTGGGATTGTGTGAATGACTGACATTGTCTGTAGTTTGGGACAAATCATAGTGCATGGGTCTTCAGAGAGCAGTTTCAGTAGTTAGCGCCTATGCTGTGCTTCCAGCACAGAATGAGTACTGAAATAATACATTGGACATGATCCTCTTGTGTGTGTGCTCCTGCATTCCCTTTTTGTGGTAAAGTCATGGAGGTGTGGAGAGAAAAGGAAGAAAAACTCCTTATCTACCAAAGCTACCAGCGCATGGGGTTTTGTTTGTCATTAAGCCTCATAGTTAAGCTTATGTTTGACTTCCTAAAGTGTGGGATCCAGTAGAGATGGATGGTTTAACTCTCTCTCCAGAGGCATTGTGTTAAGTCCTGTTCCTCTTGTGTGTCACGCAGGAAGACGAGAAATTTTTGTCTGAAGTTTTTGCACAGTTAACAGATGAAGCTACAGACGATGACAAACGGTGTGAGCTGGTAAGTCAGAGGTCGGGGTGGTTCTTTGAATGCTTTAAACTACAGAGGTCATGTACCAATAGTGACAGAAACTGTGCCGCTGTGGTTCTGCAGTCACTGAGGTGTTTCTGTAACCCCGGAACCATTTCCGGTGTAGCTCAGTCTTCCTTTATGTACTCACTGGACAAATAGTTCTCACTCTGATTTGTTTGTTCTAAATGATTAATTTATCATTGAGAAAGTACTAGCACTGAGCTGACCTCCTAGGCTTGAGGGTAGAGTTTCTTCAAGTACTCAATGTACATCACTTCTGTTTGTCATCTAAACACTGCTTTTGTCACTGTACTTTGTGCATTCAAAAACGATCTTTTAAGTCCTATGACTGAGGATTACCAGTAGTCCCTGAATATACACATATTACAAACATAGTTCTCCTTCAATATGTTTATCAGCTTAAATAGCCTTGTTGAAATCTTGCTCTTGGCAAGGGAAGCATCTTTGGTCTTCTCAACGAAAGGCACACCAGGCAGGATAAACCCGTCACATGCTGGATGTGATAAAGGAGTCACTACAAGGGCCTTGTGTTTCTTTCTGAAGTCAATTTCAACCTCTTAAACTTCTGTTAGTTCATTTTTACTGTCTTTAACTTTATTGGTGTGGTTGAAGGTTGGAGGAGAGAACTAGAAGAAACCATTTTCTAGGAAGGACCATGCCAGCCAGTGGTAGTTTCTTACTTCCAGAGAGTTTTCTGAATCAAATATGCCTTAAATGACTTTTTCCCTGTTACAGGTTAACTTTTTCAAGGAATTCTGTGCGTTTTCCCAGACATTACAACCTCAGAACAGAGATGCATTTTTCAAAACGTTGGCAAAGTTGGGAATTCTTCCAGCCCTTGAAATTGTGATGGTGAGTGAGAACTTGGAGCTGATGTTAACGACAGTAAAATGCCTCACAGCCATTTAAGCATGTTTTCAGTCCTGCTGAGCCCCTGTGTGTGTAAGTTTGTACAGCTTCACTCTGCTGAAAGCCGAAATTTATTCAGCTTCCAATTCAGAAGCCAAAAGATGTTTATTCCTTATGCTGGTTTACTTTGCACATTGGAGAAGTCTGTAGTAAACTCAGTGTGAAAGCTGAAGGCTCCTGTTTCTCATGTTGCTGCTTGATGGGTGCCTTTTCTGTTGTTGTTGGGATGATGCCAAAGAAGTATTTTTAGCTGATCTTGACCTGTTAGCTTGTTCCTATCTGAAGATCACCTAATCCTGTCTTTGCAGAGGTCTGAAGCAGATTAATCCATCTTAATCAGCAATGTGAGAACATGGTTTTTTTCACTCCTTTGGTTGGAGCAGCTCTTGCTGCCTGACTGTTGTCATTCGTGTGCCAGTGCTGCTGTGACTCAGAAACTGTAAATTCAAGGAGGTTTATATTGTAGAGTAACAACCTGTGAATTCCCTGAAGGACGTGAGCTGTTAAGATGTTTAGTGATTAGATGAACCCTAATCTTATTATTCTTTTCTAGGGCTAGACCAGTCCAAATGTTTCCTGTTACGTCAATATTTTAGGCTTAGAAATTGTTCAGTTATCAGAGAAAATGTCATACTTCAGGGAACATTATTAATTCTTGTCTATAAATGAGTTCAGAAACTTCTGTGTGAATTGATTTGTGCAGTTGGGCCTTTTACATGAAATCAATAAACTGTGGATAACAGGTACAGAATATTAGTGTCATGTATTCCAGCAAGTAGGATAGAAATGGTTCTTTCCTAGTAAGAGCTGTTGGATTCACATAAAGCCTTGCACCTTTTCTAAAGTGGGAAAATAGATAGTAAATCCCAAACTTGATTTACTCTAATAAATTGTTCTCTTTTTTCTGTTAGGGAATGGATGATCTGCAAGTTAGATCTGCTGCTACAGATATATTTTCTTATCTAGTAGAATTTAGTCCATCCATGGTCCGAGAATTTGTAATGCAAGAGGCTCAGCAGAGTGATGATGTAAGTAAAAGTGGTTTGGAGTTTGAATATACAAGTTTTAGAGCAAATAGGGAAAAATAAAAAAACCACAGCAAAACTAGCCTCTGCCCAATGTGGGATACAGTTAGCCCTAGAATACACGTACTAGGAACATGGGAAAATGTAGATCTAAGTTACGAAGATTTCTGAGCACGTTGGTGTTCACAGTAATAAGACTGTATTTGAGCCTGACGGTGATTTTAGGTGAGAAGGGTTGTGCAACAAAGGAAGCTAATACAGAAACTCATTCTGCTGCTGAAACTGTGTGTAATTCCCCTGTGGTTTGTTTGGGCTGTGTTGCAGGATATCCTCCTCATCAACGTGGTCATTGAGCAGATGATCTGCGACACCGATCCCGAGCTCGGGGGCGCTGTGCAGCTGATGGGGCTTTTGCGGACTCTGATAGATCCAGAGAATATGTTGGCCACAGCTAATGTAAGAAAATCCAGAGGGGTAAAGGCACTTTAATGTCTAAGCAAAGTGGTCTGATACTGAATTTAAGCTAAAAAATAAGCTAAGAGTTCTATCAGTTTTTGATAATCAAAAGTATGTGGCATTGTACAAGTATTCGTGCAACCAGGCAGCCCTGTGCTTCAGTGAAACAGCACCAGTCTGGTCATAACTCCTCTTTGCTGATGCATAGTGAAAAAAGAGAATCTAGTAGAGTTTGCTTGCAACCAAATCAATGTTTAAATACCAGTGGCACAATTACGATGCAACTTGATCCAAGTAGTGCCATACCAAAGGATTTATTTGTATTGTTGGAGTCCAGATTGAACACATGTGTTCTGATGTCAAAGTATGAATTGGCAGCTTATGGAAATTCGCTTTAAAACTTGGATCACTCCTTTGTTTCAGCTGCTGACATTCTGAATCCAAACCAAAATACAGTGTATTGGTAATTAAATGCACACTGCATGTAAGAAAACAGATTGTACTCT
The DNA here is from genome assembly GCA_039877255.1 of Loriculus beryllinus. NCBI lineage: Eukaryota > Metazoa > Chordata > Aves > Psittaciformes > Psittacidae > Loriculus > Loriculus beryllinus. The sequence continues at coordinate 16,287 of JBCJKH010058390.1, forward strand.
GTCGCATATTGATCCAGATATTTTGTATAGAATGTAGTAAAATGCACCAAATGATACTTGTTCAGTGTAAAAAGGTTTGCAGGTTATGGATAAAGTTGCTGCATTTAAGAGCAGTTTAAGCAAATTCTGCCAAGCACCTTGAGTCACTGATATATTTTCAGTGTATATTTGTATCCATGGTGGGGATTGTTTTGATGATAGCTGGGTTGGTTTAATGTCTCACAGATCTTTTCCCAAAATAAAGAAACAGATCTTCCTTTAGCGACAGTGTTGCAGGCCCAACCAAATAGATACAGGCAGAGCTGAAGGAGTCCATAGAATTCTTTGTTGGCTGTTTCTTAGGTTACTGTTTCTTATTTAAAGGGTTATATACAAATGCCAGGGTCTAATAAAATTATGTTTGTTTCAGAAAACAGAAAAAAGTGAATTTCTCAATTTCTTCTACAACCATTGTATGCACGTTCTCACCGCACCACTTCTGGCCAATACAGCAGAAGATAAATGTGAAAAAGGTAATGTTCATTTTTCCCTTTAAGTCCTGTAGTGTTTCCAAGTGCTTTACAGTCCTGGTAGCAGGGATGAGCCCATGGTGTGAGCTGGGAATACACTTGCTGAGAACTGGTGTTCCCCCAGTGATGGGGTTCTGTGGGCAGAGTTTGAGTAGCTCTTTCTTGCAGCTTTGGTCATTAATGTATATTTACACTGTGCTTTGTGAAAGATGTATCTCCTGGATGTGCTTTGTTACTTGTGTACTTATTTTACTAGTATAATTTTAAAGGATATTTGCTGTAAAGCAGAGAGTGTGTTTAGTTGAGAGGTAATTTTATCTGAAAGCTTACAAAACCCTGTGACATCAGTGGTTACGTGATTCCAGGTGCTGGGTGCTCAGGTGATGAACTGCTAAGACTGGTTTTCCCTTGGCTGTATATAGAAATGCTGAAAGAAATCTCTTCAAAGCAATACAAGTGGAGCTCCCTTCTCTTGTTTCCTTTCTAACTTTCCCTGGCCCCAGCAGCAGAACTGGAATCTCTTTTGGCACAGCAGATAACAAACACTCACCAGTTTGCCTCTGGTGCTTTGCATACTGAAATGCAACATCCTTACAGCCTCTCCAGTCACTTTGTTCCCAGTGTTCTATCAAGAGATTAAATCAAAGCAACATGTACTTGGCAAAAACATTATTTCATTTCACTTCACCCGTCTTACATTAAGTCAAAAATAAATGTTTTATGGGGTTTATACAGAAACAGAACTTGCAAAGTGTCTGTAGAACTCAATCTTATTTGAAAAATTGAGACCAGGCACTTTCTTTCAGCCTAGGTAGGAATAATGTTCCTAAGTATTGGATTATGTGCTTTCACCTAACTGAATTTGAAGCTTTGCAATGTAAATTGAATATAGGAAGTGCATTTTTGCTGTGTCTTTATTTCCCTGTAGCTAACAGAAACCTGGGATTAGATGAAAAGTTTGAACTGATCATTTATCCCCTTCTGTTAAATATTTACTGTGTTGGAAACCTTTTTCCTGATTTTTGGCTTTCTTTTTGTCAGATGCAGTAGTTGGGTCCACAAAGAGTAATACAGTTTGTCCTGGTAAGTTTTGACTGTTTCTAAACTTGTTTTCTTTGCTCTGTGTGGTGGTTTTATTTAAAACAACCCCCAAAAGAGTTAGGCATGTCCGTATTTTATCTTTTTAAATAGTCTTTTTTTAAGTAGTGCAGGTGCTTTGCTTCACCTGAGATGACAATGGGAAGCTGAAGGAATGATATTTCATGTTGTTTCCAGCCCGAATCATTTTATGATTGTATGATTTTGAACATTTTACCTACTTTTGAGCTATTGGATTTGGGGTTTTTTAGCAGAACATGTAGTAAGGAGCACACTGAGCTTTTACAGGCTGGATTTTTACCTGTGCAGGCTTTTGAGCTCATGAAAAGCCATTGCTAACTAGATTCATAGGGCTACAGGTCTGACTGGCTCTATTCTGTTAACTGCATACGGTCAGTCTGGATTGCCATAAGCAGTGACTCACTGGTCCTGGACAAGCCCTACTGCCAGTTCAGGGTGATTCTTGTGACTGAGGGGGGAAATAAAGCCAAATTTGTGGTGGTTGCTTTGTTCTGCCCCAGTGTCTCATTTCCTAAAGCAATCCAGTGTCAGGAGCTGGAAGAGCAGCTGAGCTTGGTGATGATTTGGTGCATGACAGTACTTTGGTTTCTTTATATAACTTAAGCATTAACGTTTCCTGCAGATAATTACCAAACGGCACAACTACTTGCCTTAATTTTGGAGCTGCTGACTTTTTGTGTGGAGCACCACACGTATCACATCAAGAACTACATTATGAACAAAGATTTGCTAAGGAGAGTTCTGGTCTTGATGAATTCAAAACACACGTTTCTGGCCTTGTGTGAGTATGGAGCTGTTGTGATTGCCTTTTTTGAATCTTTGTGTGCTGTTTGGAATGTGCAGGAGTAAAAGTTTATACTTCAGTTCCAAATTCATGGTAATTTGCTGTTTATTTCTGACTAGCTGTTAAGTAATGTTGAAGAAAAGGTAGCAGATGCCTGCTGATGTAGACCAGTGCCTTTGCGGTGGAAGCAGGTGTATCTTTTGAAGTCCACAGTGATCCTCAAGTCTTGATGACTTAAGGATCATTTGTGATCAGTTATTTATTTAAATGGAAATACTGTAATTTGTTAATGTCAGGAATGTAGAGCTCCTTGTGGAGAGCAAAGGAAATGTTCTGAATTTAAAGATTAGGGACTGGTTCCAGGAGGGGAACACAGAAAAGCACAGGAATGAGCTAAGAATTTAACTTTGCTTGTGCTAAAGTTTATTGCTGCTGTATATCAAACAAAAATTAATGGATCCTGATCAATTCAAATGCCCAAGGAAGTAACATAAAGGTTACCTGTCAGCAAAAGCATCTTCTGAACTATCAGACAGTGATTTTTAATGCTCTTGCTTTGGGGCACATCATCTTCTCGATGACCGCAGGTTTCTTTCCAGGAGGAGCAGATACTGGAGTCCTGGCATGTGGTTATTAAATCCTTGGATTCCTTTCTTCATACAGGTGCTCTTCGCTTTATGAGGAGGATAATTGGCCTAAAAGATGAATTTTATAACCGTTACATCATCAAGGGAAACCTGTTTGAACCAGTTATAAATGCTCTGTTGGATAATGGAACTAGATACAATCTGCTCAACTCTGCTGTGATTGAGCTGTTTGAATTCATCAGAGTGGTAAGTTGAGCAGCTCTTACATGTATGTGATGCCTCAGGTAGAAATACAAACTGAAGATCTTTCCCTGAAACAGTGCATCACTGCTTAAAGTCACAACCTAACAATCCCATAGGTGAATATCCAAATAGAGAGGAACCAGTGAGCTGCTTTGTGCTTGTTTTGCTGCATTGTCCCATCACAGACTTACTTCTGGACCAGACTTTGAGGAATTTAGTGAAGTATTTTATATGTGAGTGAACCTGAACAGGGGCTTGGGACAAGGGATGTAGGGCCAGGCCAAGGGGAATGGCTTGAACCTGCCACAACAGGGGAGACTGAGCTG